>JADBJO010003745.1:40000-77500 GCA_016801955.1 Conus betulinus
TCTAGTTCCAATGGCACTGTCTATGCTGTATCCTGTGTCCTTCTAGTTCCAACGACACTGTCTATGCTGTATCCTGTGTCCTTCTAGTTCCAGTGGCAGTGTCTATGCTGTATCCTGTGTCCTTCTAGTTCCAATGGCACTCTCTATGCTGTATCCTGTGTCCTTCTAGTTCCAATGGCACTCTCTATGCTGTATCCTGTGTCCTTCTAGTTCCAATGACACTGTGCTGTATCCTGTGTCCTTCTAGTTCCAATGACACTGTCTATGCTGTATCCTGTGTCCTTCTAGTTCCATTGACACTGTCTATGCTGTATCCTGTGTCGGTCTTCTAGTTACAATGACACTGTCTATGCTGTATCCTGTGTCCTTCTAGTTCCAATGACACTGTCCGTGCTGTATCCTGTGTCCTTCTAGTTCCAATGACACTGTCTGTGCTGTACCCTGTGTCCTTCTAGTTCCATTGACACTGTCTATGCTGTATCCTGTGTCCTTCTAGTTACAATGACACTGTCTATGCTGTATCCTGTGTGTCCTTCTAGTTCCAATGACACTGTCCGTGCTGAATCCTGTGTCCTTCTAGTTCCAATGACACTGTCTGTGATGTACCCTGTGTCCTTCTAGTTCCAATGACACTGTCTACGATGTATCCTGTGTCCTTCTAGTTCCAATGACATTCTCTATGCTGTATCCTGTGTCCTTCTAGTTCCAATGACACGGTCTATGATGTATCCTGTGTCCTTCTAGTTCAAATGACATTGTCTATGATGTATCCTGTGTCCTTCTAGTTCCAATGACATTGTCTATATTTATTCCCCGTGTCCTTCTAGTTCCAGGTACACTGTCTGCGTTGTTTCCAGTGTCTTACTAGTTGGCATAGCACTGTCTGTGCTGTTTCCTGTGTTCTACGTCTAGTGGAACTGTCTGTGCTGTACACAGTGTCCTTCTAGTCCCAGTGGCACTGTCTGTGCTGTTTCCTGTGTTCTACGTCTAGTGGAACTGTCTGTGCTGTACACAGTGTCCTTCTAGTTCCGGCGGAACTGTCTGTTCTGTAGCCAGTGTCCTTCTAGTTCCAGTGGCACTGTCTGCACTGTATCCTGTGTCCTACGTCTAGTGGCACTGTCTGTGGTGTTCCCAGAGTCCTTCTAATTCTTGGGGCACTGTCTGTGCTGTTTCCTGTGTCCTATGTCTAGTGGCACTGTCTGTGCTGTTTCCTGTGTCCTATGTCTAGTGGCACTGTCTGTGCTGCTTTCTTGTGTGTCCTACGTCTAGTGGTACTGGCTGCCAGTCTGGGATGTTCAGTCATTTCTCCAGACACCTGTACTTGGCCCACATCCATGACGGCTTTTATCTGCAGGATTTTACAGTCCATGCTGCATGCCACAGTGCATTCCAGGAAAGAAAAAAACAGAGAACGACAGGGAAAAGTGCACGTACAAAAGCACAGAAACGGATAAATAGCAATAAATAATTAAGAAAAAAGAAAAATACAGTGGCTGATTGTATTCAAAGATGTCTGGTTTTTATTAACCATATAATTACAATGGTCTTGTAATGTTGGCGATTACAAAGATTAAAAAACTGAAAACGGGTGAGTTGATCTGAGCTGAATAAAAAAAGAAAGAAAGAAGAGAAAAACAGAAAGAAAGGAATCCAAACCTAATCGAATCCAGTCTCTCTGAATATGTCTTTGAAGTGAAAACACTGATGTTTGTGTTGGAGATGATTAGAGAAAAACGGTGAAAGAAAGGAGGAATGCAGAACAAGGCAGAAAAAAAGGAAAAGAAATGGTGTAACAATGTGACAAACATCTGCTTCTTTTTTAGAAAACCGCCTCTGTTGTTTGTAGTGGTGGGGATGCAAGGAAAGAGGAGAGAGAGAAAAAAAGTACAAACAAAGAAGAGCAAAGTAAAAGAAATAAAGGAAAGAAAGACGGAGGCGGACTAATCAAACGTCGACCCATCTCTGTCATTTTGCCAGCGTGACGCCCACCTTTGGTGTTTTGACAATCAGAGAAAGAAGGAAGAAAGAACAGAAGAAAATGAAGAGTAGGAGAAGAAGAAGAAATAAACGGAAGAATGTAAAGAAAGGAGAAAGATCAAAAAGAGAAACAAAGCAAAACAAAACAAAAAACAAAGGAAGAAGATGAATGAAACACACAGAGAAAGTGGGCAAGGTAATTTGAAAAAAAAGGAAACGTAAGTAAATATGCACAAAGAAAGACACTAAGGAGATCGAAAGGATAAAAAAATTAAAGAAAACTATGTACAATACAGAAAATTTAGTGGAATGCAAATACGTTTATGTGTGTCTTTCAAAGGTGACTGGATTTGTACTTCAAACAAATTGAACACTCGCACCAACTCAGAAACGACTGCTTCAAAAGCACAGCTGTAAAGAGCACTGACTCGACGTGACAATGCAGAGTCTGGTATACTGGAACAGAATGAGTTATTCCAGGCACTGGGATGTGTGGTTCAATACAACAGAATTACGCAGAGCCACGAATGTCAACGATTCTCAATTCAGAATCCATCCCAAAGCCATTAGTTGTCATAAAAAAAAGGAGGGGGGGGGGGGGGGGGGGGGGGGGGGGGGGGGGCAAAAAATTCCCAATGAAATCCTGTAGCAAGCGACTTCTCAAGTGACGATACAAAGTGTCCGCAGAAACAAAGTGTCCGCAGAAACAAAGTGTCCGCAGCCGTTTCAGCCTCAGTGTGAGTGGGTGAATGTGCACGTACACTGCCGTGCGCGTGCGTGCGTAGGCATTGCGCGCGCGCGCGCGCGCGCGCGCGCGCGTGTGTGTGTGTGTGTGTGTGTGTGTGTGCATCTTAATTTTTTTTTTAATTGTTTAAAATTTGTTGACTACTTTTTCGTGCAACAGCGCACAAAGTTTAGATTACGCTCACGTGCGCGCATGCGGCGCGCGCGCGCGCACACACACACACACACACACACACATACCCCCACTCACGCGCACGCACAACACACACACACACACACACACACACACACACACACACACACACACACACACACACACACACACACACACACACACACACACGCAGGCGTGCACGCGCATGGGAGTGTACGTGCACATTCACCCACTCATACTGAGGCTGAAACGGCTGCGGACACTTTGTTCCGCTTTTGTAAGTTATATGTCACCTCGCGGAACAAAGTATCGCAGGATTTCTGCGGACACTTTGAATGTCAGTTCACGGTACAAAGTGTCCGCAGGGAACAAAGTGTCCGCATGCGGACACTTTGTTTCTGCGGACACTTTGTACCGTCACAACCCCCATAGCACACAATTCAGCGCCAAAAATGTAACTAATTAGAATACAGTTGCCTGAGTCTTTCTCAGAATCTTACAATATGAAGATGTATAATTTTTCAGACTTCACATTCAGAAACATTGAAAATACAGCCCTGGACACATTGTTCAGCACACACACACACACACACACACACACACACACACACACACACACACACACACACACACACACACACAGAGAGAGAGAGAGAGAGAGGGAGGGGGAGGGAGAGGGAGAGAGACAGACAGACAGGCAGGCAGGCAGACAGATGGAGATAGACATACCCACACACGCGCGCGCGCACGCACACCTAAGAGGGAAGAAGAAGAAAGAAGAAGAAGAAGAAGAAGAAGAAGAGAGAGAGAGAGAGAGAGAGAGAGAGAGAGAGAGAGAGAGAGAGAGAGAGAGAGAGAGAGAGAGAGAGAGAGAGAGAGAGAGAGAGATCTATTCGAAAGGTTAAGAACATTGCTTTATTTACAACAGCAAAAATGCTAATCTAAGCGATTAGAACTGATGTTTGGGCATGTGAGTAAACATTGTGACGAAACGGAATGCACCATCAGTCTATACGAACACGTCGTGTTGGCTGTTTTCCACGATTTTTTCGTGGTGATTGTTTTCAGTCACGGCGAAAGCTCCAATAACAAATCGAAAATGAGTTCAAACCCGTTCTATGACAGCCGTTTCGATTTGAACGGCGTGAAAAGGATGAGCCAAAGAGTAGAGAGCGAAGATGAAGAGAAAAGAGCAAGAAAAAGGAAAGGGTGAGTCTAGACCAGGGAAGTAGGAGGAAAACGGGAGAGATGGAGGACACAATGGCAAGGTTAGCAACGAAGGGAGAGGTGGAGAGTGGGGAGGTGGTTTAGGGGAGGATAATTGGGGAATGGGGAAGAGCCAGAACGCCAAACTCTTACAAACACTCCAGGAAAGTCTTCTTGCTGCCAAACTGGCCGCGCTGTTTGGAAAGAAACTTGGAGATAACATGCAAGGAAGGAAGGAAGGAAGGAAGGAAGGAAGGAAACAACACAGGAAGGGAGAAAGGATAGGATAGAGTAGTTGAAATAAAGAAGAAAAAATAAATAAAGAAAAGAATATCAGTACAAGTTTCACAAAATGTGTGCTATGCTTCTTATATTCTGTCTTCATATAGCATTTTATTATCTTGGTTGCGTTTCATTATATTTGAGATACTGTCTGTTGTACCGTGTTATGTGTATTGTATTACTGCATTGCATTGTATCATATTTATTGTGCTTGTTACATTGTATTGATAAATTTGTTGAGCAGCATTGCATTAGTGTATTGTATGATCTTTGTTGTGTAGCAGAGTAATGTCTTTTGTAAATTGCATTCATTTCTTGAAATGCCTTAGTTGTATACTGTATCATGATATTCCTCATCGCATCAGGTTCTTCTGTGCAGAAAACGTCGCCATAGTCCAATGCCTCCACTAACATTTCCTTTGTCTGCGGGCGTGTTTGTTTAATAGAAAACCCTGAAGGCATTGAAGATCGATGGCAAAAGTGGCTGGATTTCCTTGCGTTGACAAGGAAATGCTTAAAACCTCTAGCTTATGTTGCGGTTTTTTGTTTGTCTGTTTCGCAGGGTTTGTTTTCTATTTTGTTATACTTTTTTCAGTTTAACTACATGTTCAGTCAAGATCTTCTTCACTTTGAACATCATTTTTTTTCAGAATTCGTCTTCATCTTCACTCCTGTGAGACTGGAGCAATGCCGTCTGGGAATGATATGCAGGGAGCGATGATACGACTATTACGCAGGCTTTGTATCCCCAGCTGGACGCGTGTCTGACGCCAGATACTGTCCATTAACACTTCAACCAATCTGCTGATGACGAGTGGCCAGTTTGACACGTGTCTCAACACCAGATAATGTCCGTTTACCCTTCAACCAATCTGCTGATGACGAGTGGCCATTCTGACACGTGTCTGCACATCAGGTACTGTCCATTAACTCTTCAACCAGACACTACTGGTCACGGTTCGTTTCTAACGTTTTATTTTTCAGTTTAGAAAGCACGCAATATTCAAATACCAAAGATTCATACTGTGCTCATGATAAGCGTGAATAAATACCATATGCAAAAAAAAATGCAAACAGGGACAAAGATAATACAAAATAAAAATGTACTGATTTTGGTATTCAAAGAAATTTGGATACCATAGAAAAAGATATAGCAGAACATAAAAACAGAGAGGGGGGGGGGGGGGGGGGGGGGGGGGGGGGGGGGGGAGAGGCGGGTGGTGGACAGACAGAGACTAGTCTGGCAAGAGCAGGACTCACTGGCTCATCATACATGTTTATTCATCGCTTAGAAAGGAAGACGCAAGTGTGTAGAGAGCTAATTATGATTTTTTGCTTTCCGTGAACACACACACACACACACACACACACACACGTTCGCTCTCTCTCTCTCTCTCTCTCACTCTCACACACACACACACACACACACACACACACACACACACACACACACACACACACACACGTGCAACAAGAACAACAACCAATCATTGTTATTCACTGATCTCGACTTGTGGAAGTGCAGTCTCCGCATTAAGTCTAAAAGTCGAATGAAGTAAACGTAGGCCAAATTGTGTCGTCTTTAGAAAGGGGGGGGGGGGGGGGGGGGGGGTGACTTAGGTGCTAGAGAAAGATTGATATTTGATGGTTGTGTTGCGCCTGTTGCAAATGTGTAAAAATATTTTGATATCTGTATGTCTGTTAAGCTTACTTTTGTTGCTGCAAGTAAAGATATTTCTAGTAAAGCTAAGAAACCGCTATTTTGTACAGTGCAACATCGTGCGTTGAATGACTTTCGTCGGATACGTTTTCAAAGTTTGAAGGCCAAACTGTCATGAAGTACGGTTCCCAAATATGGGGATTACAAAATGCCTCTCAGCGCTGTGAAAAGGTGCATTTATATGCGTTGAGAAACTTCTAGCTGATGACCTACGTACGCCTAATGATCTAGTATACAATGAATGTAATAGATATCCTACCACAATTGTAAATTGCGTCCGTTATTGGCTGAGATTACTTCAAATGAATAATTATAGGTTACCCCGAAGAGCATATATCTTGCTAAGGGATTTGGACAATACGGGTAAGAATACTTAGGTTTCGAATGTACGATTGTGTTTACAGCAAAATGGTTATGGAGATGTATGGGTTAATCATGATGTGGGGAATGTGCATGAATTTGTGCGTGTGTTTAAGCAGCGATGATTGATAGATTGTAGATGGCAAAATGTAAGTGAACACCTGAATAACAGTGAACGTTTTAATGTTTACAATATGTTCTGTGACTCTCTACACTGTGTACCGAAATCTCTATCCTTAGACATCAATAGACAATTGAAATATATTATGAAAAAACATTCTTTTTGGTACCCCAGCCTTGAAGGTGCATTTTCATAGATACATGAGGCACGAAACTCAGAATCTATCATGCGCACTGTGTAATGTGTCTTTTGAAAATAAATTACATTTTACATTGTGCTTCTATTAACAGCGACACCATAAGAAATCTTTGTATCTTTTTGTATCAGGAATTCACGGCGACAGCAGTTGTTGTATCATATTTTTTTTCTCATGAATGCGGTATATATCCCATCTAGATCAAAGGCGAAGAGGTGGTGATTGTTTGAACAGTACAAGTACCTCGGCTCCATACTGGACAACAAGCTGGGCTGGGTAGAGAACACTGCTGCTGTAGTGAAGAAAGGGCACCAGCGGCTTCACTTTTTGAAGAAGCTCAGATCTTTCAAGGTCAACCCAGCTATCCTGCAAATGTCCTGCACCAGTGCCGAGTGCCATAACTTTCAACAGTCTGTGCTTCTTTGGCAGTCTGGGGGAGGGGGATGTCGGCAAGCTGACCAAGCTCACCCTCACAGCGAGGAATGTGATCGGGTTGGACGTAACCAGCCTCCATCATCTCTACGAGAACACAGCGTTGAGACGAGTGCAAGCAACCCACGCTGACCCATCCCACCCCTTGCACAGTGAACTGGACTCTCGGAGGTCGGTGAGGGACTCTGGCAGACTGCTGAGTGTCAGGGCAAGGACAGACACACTCTCCAACTCATTCCTCCCCAGTGCCATCAGACTGTACAACAGGATCCCTCCGTGCACATGAGGAACAGCTGAATGTCTTTAGTCTTATCTTTGCCGGTTCTTAAAACAATTGTGTGTGTGTGTGTGTGTGTGTGTGTGTGTGTGTGTGTGTGTGTGTGTGTGTGTGTGTGTGTGTGTGTGTGTGTGTGTGTGTGTGTGTGTGTGTGTGCGCGCGCGTGCATGTGTGTGTGTGTGTGTGTGTGTGTGTGCGTGTGTGTGTGTGTGTGTGTGTGTGGGGGGGGGGGGGGGGGGGGTGCGCTTACATGAAGATATTACTGATGGGATTGATTTACTATTGATTCTTACAAAGGACATTTACGCCTTTTTTCTATCTGTATTGTCCTGGTATATGGTGGCTGTGTCCATCTTTTGAACAAATAAAATTGTTATTCTGTTATCCTGTTAAATGGGTTTCCAGAATAATGTCACTTCCGTCTACTATTACCTCCTCCAAGTATTATAACCCCATGTTTTCACCTCCGTCTTTTATTATTTTTTTTATGTATGTTGGCCAGCCACAGCATACAAACCTACAAAGGCGAAGAAAATCTGGTGGACAGAAAGAATGGGGCAAAGGACCAACCCTGTTACTTCTTTAACGGATGCGGATTACAGAATAGATCCTCATTCAGTTTGATCCTGGGGGAGATCAGCATTTTCTCCACTCCACCCCCCCCCCCCCCCCCCCCCACCCCCCCCCCCACCCCCCCCCCTTTTTTTTTTTTTTTTTTTTTTTTTTTTATAGAATATGTCCTCACTGCTTAAATTGTTGAAAGTGATAGACCAAGTTCTGCTAACTGGTGACAAAAGCTGGTTTTCTCCTTTTCAATTTTCTTTCACTGTGTTCCTGCGTTTGTTTCAGAGAGGGAAGGGGGAGGTACTACTCACATCATGTCATTTGTTCATCGACTTTTCTGTTTTCAGCTGGAACAGCTTCGAAAGCTCACCAGCTTTAATCGTGATTCTGTGTGTCGATTTGAATCAATGGGGACACCACGATGTTTTACTTTGAAATATTCTCAGCGACTTTTCTTGCAGGAAAAGATAACCGTGCAAACGATTTTCTGGATGTTTTCCTGTGCAGACGATCAGTTTCCTCTGAAGCAAGAGCGTCACTTGACAGGCGACACTTAACTGTGCGCTAACCTCTCGTTTTATGTAATTTTTTTTTTTAGTTCAACTACGTCATCCAATTTTTTAGCGTTAACTAGAACTGACTTTACAGCGAAATAGACCCCGATTTTTATTGCCCCCATTCTTAACGCAACACTTTATTGAATCACTATGGTACCAGCTGCCACAGAAAATGGGTCAAATGTTGAACACAGACACCAACAGTCGTTCAGTTCAGTTAGAAGAGACTTAACCAAAGTCATGTACGTCAGTAAACAACACACACACACACACACACACACACACACACACACACACACACACACACGGCTTTCCGTTGACAAGTTATTGACAGTGTAATCGGAAGCAGCAGGCCAAGGCTGCCATCAGTGGCACAGTGCAGTGTTCGCTTTCATGTCGGCAGATGGAAACAGGCTGCCGGATCATTTCTTCCACTCATTGGTGTGGGCCGGGGTCCGATGTGTTGTCAGATGTAGACTGTGGTAAAAACATTTTTAAGGACAGAAAAAAAAAAAAAAAAAGAAGGGGAGGGTGTGTGAAACGGTGGTGGTAAACAAAATAAAGTAAAAAAAAAAGGATAATGATAATAATAATTAATAATAGAAAACTAATTAAATAAATAAATAAATTAAGTAAAAAGTTATATATATAAAGATATAATATATAAATAGATACATAAATAAACAAAAATAATTAGTAAATGAATAGAAGGAAATGAATGAATAAATTAATGATAATAAATGAATAATACAAATAAATAAATAAATAAAATAAACAAACAAAAAATGAAATAAAATAAAACAAATGGAGGGTGGCTGTGACTTCTGTATGCACTGTGTAGTGGGAGTTAGTTATGATGGTGTGGTGGTGGGTGGTGGTGGTGTGTGTGTGTGTGTGTGTGTGTGTGTGTGTGTGTGCGTGTGTGTGTGTGTGCTGGTGGGAGATTATGCAGACCGGTGTGGAAGTGGTGGGTGTGTATATCTGTGTTACTGCTGGATGCTGATGCCTTGGGGCTGTACCGTGCCCAGTCTGACAATGAGATGGGTCTCTCTTGATGTACGTTCAAACCCATCTAGAGACAAAAGCAAAGTATGTACCTCGTGAAATTGAAAGTTGTAGACTCAACAAAAACGGTATACAAACAAGGTCGTTGTGTTCGCCTGTTCCTTCATGGGGGGGGGGGGGGGGGGGGGGGGGGGGGGCCCATTAAACTCATCGTTTTATCCACACTGTATTGAAATTGAAAAAAGACAAGGTAAAGGTATCAAAAATAAGACCGCGAAAATACATGAATGAGAAGTTCCAAACATCTTCGATTTTCTGGTTATATTGTACCCCCATTAAATCTTTCGTTCGTTCGTTCGTTTCTCTCTCTCTCTCTCTCTCTCTCTCTCTCTCTCTCTCTCTCACACACACACACACACACACACACACACACACACACACAGAGACAGCGAGGAGCGAGAGCGAGCGAGCGAGCGAGCGAGCGAGAGAGAGAGAGAGAGAGAGAGAGAGAGAGACGAGGAGAGAGAGAGAGAGAGAGAGAGAGAGAGAGAGACTTTAAGCGCGCATATGCACATCACACACAATGAAAGCAACCACACGCACGGACAAAGAGAGAGAGAAGAGGAACCACCGACCAAGCTTTACTTCCTGTGGGAAGTGAAAGGAGCGCAAAAAATGAAAAAAACACAAATGTATCATACCTAAGTGAAAGGATGATTGTAGTTCTGGACAGACTGAGAATGGCACGCACACGCACACACACACACACACACACACACACTCACACATACGCACACACACACACACACACACACACACACACACACACACACACACACACACACACACACACACACAAGCGCGCGCGCGCGCAGTTTAACAGCTTATTTTTCAACCCTCAATAAAGATAATTTTGACTTGACTTCACAGAGAGAGAGAGAGAGAGAGAGAGAGAGAGAGAGAGAGAGCAGCTCGACTCAGTCAAGTGGAATGTCTTTTTCCCACCTCTCCTGTCCATGCCCCTCCACCCCCACCCCCACCACCCCCCCAATACCCCTGTCTTCCATGCTCATGCTCTCTCTCTCTCTCTCTCTCTCTCTCTCTCTCTCTCTCTCTCTCTGTCAAACACACACACACACACACACACACACACACACACACACACACACACCAGCACACCATCCAGCAACCGATTTAAAATCGGTCCTGAAGCCAGCCTTAATCCCGTCTGCTGGAGTCACTGGAGATAGACTAGGGCCTGTAGGGACGAGATCCATTTGCATGTGATCGCGAATGGATGGACTTTCAGTATAGTCATACGTTTGAATAGAGGGGAGACATCCTAAGACCATTGGCAGCCGTCCATTTCATCATACAAAGCAGTGGTTGTAGAACGAATGTTCACCTGTATTACACCCCCTGCCGTTCCTGAAAAAACAGTGCGTGAAAAAAACGAAGCCAGCTGCAAGAGCTCTTGGGCGAGCGCAGACTTCAGCCGATGTCTGAGGGCACCATGGCTCCTCTCTTTGAATCAGGTCATGACCAATGGGAAAAAAAAAAAAAAAAAAAACTACCCTGTCCCCCACCAGGGGCAGTGACCGGTGGGCACGGACGGAACCAGTCACTGGGGACTTTCAGAATACGTACGTATACGTACTGAGGTACGTACTGATCAAATACCTGAAGTCAGTATTACAAATGCCGCTGACTCACGTCCCCAAAGTTCCCCCGAACCAAGGGAGGTTATATAGCACCTGCCTGTATTTAATACATGTGCAGATTTCGATAACTATGCAATACCGCCAAGACAATTGTTTGTTTTTCAGACTTTCGAGACATGCAATCCCCCCACCCCCCACTTTTTTCATCCTAAACAAAGTAGTTCATGAATATTGTGACTAATAGTGACATACTCCATATTAGCGACCAGAACAGTCTGCAGCCTACACATGCAGAAGGACCCACGCATTCACACACACACACAGAGCGAGAGAGAGAGAGAGAGAGGTTTTTCTTCTGCAGTGCCGCGGCAGGAAACCAGCTAATCTTGCGGGCTGGGCACGAAAAAAAAGGGGAGGGAATGAAAAGAAATGCTTTAGCATGCCACAGGCCCATGATTTAAGAGAAATAAAATCAGATGAAAATTCAAAACCGTTTCGTGTCGTTGCCGATTATAGTTTAACACAGATGTAGCTCTGAACGTTTATCACCCTGTTGATGTTTACTTTAACTACTGAAAAAGAAAATTTGTACAAAGTAACAATTCATCCTATGACTTACAAATCTACTGAGAGCTGTAACCTAGTAAGTCTATCTGAGCTAAAGTCATTTGATAAGCAAATAAACAGATAAACAATTGATAATGAATAGCATAAATAAATGAGTAAATAAAAAAATCAAATGCAGTTACATATATAAATAAATACATAAATAAAACAGATAACTACACACACACACATACGCGCGCGCGCGCGCCCATCAACTTCACTTGTATAATGAAAATTCTTGTCATAATTTTACGTGATCCCTTCATCATGATGAAATCAGTTCTTAGTTCTCGTATTAGTTTTGGTTTATACATAAAGGAAGTTATAGATAACCATGTTACCATCGTGTAAGCTGATCGCTTATCGCTCCGTCAACAGAATTCCTGTGTCTGAAAGGGGTCTGTGTTGTTACACTTCAATGGTAAAAAAGAATGGTTATCTTTGACATACAGACCAGTCGCCGTGGCGAAGTGGTTAGCGTCGCGGGACTCCCGCTGGGAGGTCGTGGTTCGATTCCCATCCGAGTCATGTGGGATTTTTCTGCCCCGACCGGCTCCTATCCGGAGTAGAGTTTGCTACGGGCTCAGCTGGGAAGACTGGGACCACAAAGTCGAGTTTCATCCACTTAATGGATGCGTTTCTGACAGTGTTGCTCAAATTTCCTGACCAACACTGCAGGTGCCTGTATTTCTTGAGCCTGGCTGACGCCGGGATATATTATGAATGGAAGCGAAGAGTACAACCCTGTCATGTAGTTTCAGACCGAAATGCATCATTTTTATCATCCTCATTTCTCATCGATCAGCATAAAAACAAGTCTCAAATTCTCTGGCCCTTCATGCCCTGCTCTCATGGTGACCTCAGTTTCGATGTTCTCTCCACATCTGTGACCTTGATTTGGTTCCGTCGGGGTCACCGGCATCGGCGAGTCCATGGGGACTGTCGTTGGATGGGCGTTGTGGTTTGCTCCGGAGGGAGAGCTCACTCACGCCGGGCTCCGCGACTAAGCAATCACGATTAGCCTGACACTAAGCACTGTTCATTGTTCTTCACACTTTTCGAAAGATACTGTCAACCACATTACCGGCATCAGCGGCCAGGGTAAGGGGGGGGGGGGGGGGGGGGCGAAGTGGAGGGAATATGGACACGAAAGTAGAGGAAGGAGAGGGGAGGCAAAGGAGCGGGACAGACAGAGGATTGGGGAGCGGGGAGGGGGAATAGAGGAGACGTGAGGGAAGGGGAGGGGGAATAGAGGAGACGTGAGGGAAGGGGAAGGGGGATGAGGTGGGGGATTTGGGATGGTTGCAAGTGGGAGCAGAGAATAAGGAACTTTTTTTTTTTAGCATTTGGGTTTGGAGAGGAGAGAGAGAGGTTTGGTAGGCTGGTGGTAAGGTATGAATGGGGGAGCAGTAGGATGGGGTGGAGGACAAGAGTCGAGGGGGGGGGGGGGGGGGGGGGAGACTGTTTTGGGTCATTGTTCATATTCCCTGAAGGCCTTCAACATCAGCCACACAATATGGAAGCAGACTGCCCAGGACAGAGAGGGGTGGCAATCAGTTGTCCGCAAAGGTGCAGAGACCTGTGAAAGCAACAGAACTGCTGCAGCTGAGCAGCGCAGGATGATCAGGAAGACCGGTGTCAACAGATCTCCAACTGCTGCTACCATCCCCTGTCCGTACTGTGATAGATCTTTCCGGGCGCAGGTCGGCCTGACCAGCCATCTACGTACTCACCCCAGATCCTAGGATGACTAGATAGTCTTAGTCGTCTCTACGGACAAAACACAAACAAACAAACAAAAAAGGCTTGCTTTGATGTCAATGGAACGTGGTTATACCTAGGACGAAGGATGATGTCATTTGTCAGTCTGCCCCTGCAAATGCTTTGTTTTATCTCTGTTTACTAATGCGTCTGATCGCCTCTGCTCTGCTTTGTTTATCTCTGTCTACCAGTGTCTGTCTCTGTAGGTCTACGTTTATCTCTATCTACCTGTGTATCTGCCTCTGTAGTTCTATGTTTATCTCTTGTCTACCTCTGTGTCTGTCACTGTAGTTCTATGTTTATCTCTGTCTATCTGTGTGTCTGCCTTCCGCAGTTCTATGTTTATCTCTGTCTACCAGTGTATCTGTCTCTGTAGTTCTATGTTTATCTCTGTCCACCAGTGTCTCTGTCACTGTAGTTCTATGTTTATCTCTGTCTGCCAGTGTCTCTGTCTCAGTAGTTCTGTGTTTATCTCTGTCTAGCAGTGTGTCTGCCTCTGTAGTTGTTTATCTCTGTCTACAAGTCTCTGTCTCTGTAGTTCTATGTTTATCTCTGTCTGCCAGTGTCTCTGTTTCTGTAGTCTGTAGTTCTATGTTTATCTCGTCTATCTGTGTGTCTGCCTCTGTAGGTAGTTCTATGTTTATCTCTGTCTACCTGTGTCTCTGTAGTTCTATGTTTATCCCTGTCTACCTGTGTATCTGCCTCTGTAGTCCTATGTTTATGCACCTAACGACCATAGGGAAAAAATACTTTTTTTTCGAGGTCTGCGGGACGAAGTGGATGAGTGGGGAGGAGGAAGAATAGTGGTCTGTGGAGATATCAATTGCGTTTTAGATAATGATTTAGACATTGTATCAGGTAAAACCACACAATAAAATAGAGGTAAATGAATTTAAGTCTGTATTAACACAGTCATGCTTAATCGACTCCTGGAGATTTTTTCACCCTGAAGAAAAAGAATATACCTGGAACAGATTTAACCCTTTTATAGCAAGACGGCTAGACTATTGCTTAGTGACAGAAGATTTATGCTCCTCCTTGGTTGTCAGTGAACACTGTACCATTCCGCAATCAGATCACAGAGCGGTTGTGCTGGAGTTCAACGAAGGAGACTTTATCAGAAGTCCAGGGTACTGGCGATTTAACAATAGCTATTTACAGAATACAGAATTCGTTGAGAACATGAATCTATTGCTTGTAGAAATGGAGAATGAAGGAGATGATATGTCTTACGTGGAAAAATGGGAATGGATAAAATGAAAATCAGAAATTATTGTATCGAGTTCGGAAAACGTCTTGCTTGTAATACACGGAAAAAAAAATCGATTTACAAAGAGAAGAATACAAGATCTTGAATCAAACATCCTACGTAACGTTCAAAACAAAGAACTACAGACTGATATGTTAAAAACAAAACATGAGTACGAACTATTTGACTTGCAGAAGACAAAAGGAGCCCAAGTGAGATCAAGGTTGAGATGGACAGAGGAGGGGGAAAAGAATAGCAAATACTTTTGTAGCTTAGAAAATCTAGAAACAGAAAAAAGATCACGACACGATTGTGTAAAGACACTGGGGAGGTAGTGCATCATCAGAAAGACATTTCTGAGAGAACAGGCGCTATTCTACAAAAATCTGTATAATCAAACTACTCAAGATAATGAAGTCGCTGAGTCATGCGAAGTCTTTATTGAAAACGAAAACCTCCCGAAGCTAAACAATGACGAATCTGAGTCATGCGAAGGGCTCATCACAGAAGCTGAAGCCACAGAGGCTTTGAGAGAGATGAAGAACGGCTCAGCTCCTGGTAGCGATGGGATCAGTATTGAATTTCTAAAGTTCTTTTGGATCAGAATAAAACGTGTTATTATTAAATCCTTCAACGAATCGTTCACCAACGGGAGTTTATCATACACTCAAAACCTTGGAGTCATAACACTGATACATAAAGGTAAGGGTCTAGACAGGGAGCACCTCAGTAATTGGCGCCCAATAACCCTTACAAACTCAGATTACAAGTTACTGGCCAAAGTTTTAGCACTTAGACTGGGAACAGTATTACACAAGCTGATTAGTGAAGACCAGGTAGGATACATGAAAGGCAGAAATATTGCCACAGTGTTGAGAACTACAGACGACGTTATAAATACCTAAATGTAACAGGCAGAGCGGGATACATACTTGCGCTAGACTACGCCAAAGCGTATCCAGTTCATGTCAATATCCAGGGCATACTTGTTGCACACGTTCAGTGTTTTTTGGTTTGGGCCAGATTTCATACGTTGGGTGTCCGTTTTAATGAATAACAACGTAAGCTGTATCAATCGTGGAGGGTGGTTGTCTGAGTATTTTAAAGTCAACTGTGGCATTCGACAGGGGTGCCCATTTTCACCCTGGCCTTTATTTTAGCGGTAGAAATATTGGCCTGTAAAGTTAGAAATAGCTCAGTCACCGGAATAAAATTGCCAAGTACACAAAACGTTAACCCAAAAAGCATTCGTATAAAACAAATGGCAGATGACACTACCTTTTTTTTAAAAGGTCAAACGGATTTGAAAATTGTAACGGAAATAGTTATGCAGTTTGGAAGATTTAGTGGGTTATTGTTGTTGAACAAACAAAAAACTAAAATATTACGAATAGGTGATTGTTGAACAAACAAAAAACTAAAATATTACGAATAGGTGATGCTCAACCCTTGCAGGACTGCCCATTTGAGCTTGTAGATACGATTACAATTCTGGGCATTGTTTTTAGCCGAAATAACCTGGCTCAGGACAACGAGGAAAACTGGCACACACGAATGGACAGTCTACATAAATCGATAAGAGAGTGGAGCAAAAGGGATCTCAGCATTCAGGGGAAAATTGTGATAATAAAAACATTTCTCATAAGTCAGTTCGTGTACATCATGCAGCAGTCAATAGGTCTTCCAGTTCATGTGTTAACAAAGATTAACACCGTGTTATATAAATTTCTCTGGCAACGGAAAACGTCTAACAAAAGAGCGTTCGAAAGGTTAAACGGAAAACTATGGAGTCAGACTACAAAGAGGGTGGAGTTAAAATGGTCAATATGCTAGAACTTCAACAGATATTTAACTTACAATGGATCGGAAGATTGTTTCAAAGAAGAACAAAACTGGACATGTTTGCCTAAATGGCACTTCAGCAGAGTATCGGACTTCCAAAATCTCTTTAAAATTAACTGCTCTAGAAAGGAATTGATTGGAAAGGAATATGCAAAGAACAAGTTTTGGTTGGAAGTTTTCTTGACATACCTAAGTAAAAAGTCAAGGATTCCGCTCAATGAAGTTTCACAGGAAAACGTGTTTGGATCAAGGTCTTTTTAACAATCATCTTATTCAGTTTAAAAACAAAATGCTATTTTTCCCACAGTGGCAAAAGGCAGGCTTTAGAACACTAAGTGACATCGTTAGCTTGAATGAAAACAGACTTCTTGCTGTAGAAGAAGTACAAGAAAGGATTAACCAAAATCCAGCTGTTACACTCTTTCAGTATAATGCGCTAGTTAATGCTTTCCCAAGGAAATGGGTCGATTGGATAGAGACAAGTGAAGCAAATAGAGGTCTAGTTAACGAACCAAGCGGGAAACTTCCATAGAAAACCTAATTATATAAGAAGATACTTAGAGTCTAAAAATAAAAAATTGCCAGTAACAACACATGCAATCGGCTTCTGGCAAAGAAAAGTAAATATTACAATCAACAAACACATGTGGCTAATGCCCAGGAAAGTCACAAAAGAAGTGCGACTACAAGAGTTGCAATGGAAAATTTTACATAATCTTTACCCAACTAATATCTGTTGCAAAAAATGGGAAAGTGCAACTCGCCAAACTGTTATTACTGTCCGGATACCCTTGATGTGTTGGAAACATTTCTTCTATGACTGCCCCCTCGTAAAAACATTTTGGAAGTATGTGGAATTGAGAGTCAGTCAGTGATTTTATACACAAATCTGTCACGTTATCTAGGGATATAGTTCTTATTGGTTGTTATGATGTTCAGACCGCAAAGGAAGAGTGTGACCTTATAAACTGGGTATTGTTAGTGGGGAAAATGTGTATCAGTAAACTGAAAAAAAAAACGAAATCAATCACCCCTTGGAAATCATATTTGAACAAGAAGCAAGACTTAGAAAAATCTTCTAAAAAACACACACGCGCGCGCGCGCAAGTGCACACATACACACGCGCGCGCGCACACACTCACGCACACACACGAGCGCGCTCACGCGCGGGCACACACTCACTCACACACACACACACACACACACACACACACACACACACACACACACACACACACACACACACACACACACACACACACACACACACACACACACACACACACACACACGCGCGCGCGCGCGCGCACACACACACACACACACACACACATGCATACGCACACACGCGCGCGCGCGCGCACACACGCTCACACTCACACACACACACTCATACAGTCACACACACACACACACGAACACAGATAGAGTAATCTTTCTTTCTTATGTGTTTAATGACTTTTCGCTATAAATTAAAGCTCCGCCATGTTAAAAAAAAAAAAAAAAAAGGGGGGGGGGGGGGGGGGGGGGGGGGGGGGGGGGGGGGGAAGAAGAAAAAGAATGGATTTTTTTTTTTTTTTTCTCCAACTCTTCGTCATTGCGCTTCTCGGCATTCCTCATGCCTTCCTTGTTACCACATTTCGTTGCAAGGATAGCTTTCCGGGGATACTGCCGACAGGTGAAATAATATGCAATGCTCTATTTCTCTTTTTTTTTTTTTCTATTCTTCCTTTTTTTTTGTTTTTGTTTGTTTGCTTGTTTGTTTGTTTTTGCTCTCCATTTCCGTTCACTTCTCGCGCTGTCTTTGAGTCATTTTCGATCTTTCGTCAAGGACAGCTCAGGGAGAGGTGCTCCATGTTCGGGAGGGGTAGTAAGGGAAATCCAAACTTGAAACAACACACACACACACACACGCGCGCGCGCGCGCGCACACACACACACACACACACACACACACACACACACACACACACACGCGCGCGCGCACACACACACATGCACACACACACTTAAAATACTCAGACGCCTTACATTGTTTTAGGACTGTAATATTTATTCATGTCTTACATTATCGCTTAAATGATATCGCAGAATGATTGTGTCAGCGCACCAAACATCAGGTTACAAAAACCCCAGACATCATTGTATCAAACGCACAACTATTAAAGCAACAAGTGAAAGCAAGCACTGCGACTCAGCATACAGAACTGCATGGCGAGTGTGGAAAAAATGTAATTTTGAATTGAAAAAGAAGTGAGAAAAGTAAAAAACAAAAAAAAAGGACCGCCTTTACAAAAAATAAAATAAAATAAAAATGAAATAGAAAATAAAGGAAGAAAAGTGAAAAGTGAAAAAAAAAAACGAAAAAAAAAAACAAAGAAGGAAAAAAAAAGACCAAAAAAAAATAAAATAAAATAAAGGCGGGGGTGGTGGAGAGAGAAAAAAAAAAAGTTCTATGTTTATCTCTGTCTACCTGTGTGTCTGTCTCTGTAGTTCTATGTTTATCTTTGTCTATCTGTGTATGTGCCTCTGTAGTTCTATGTTTATCTCTATCAGTGTGTCTGATTACAACTGTAGTGTTTTGTCTCTGCTCATTCTGATTCCTCTGTAGGTCTTATTGTATGTATGTCTACCTATGTGTCTGATTGCATCTGTAGTGCTTTGTTTATCTCTATCTACCTGTGTGTCTGGTTGCTTCTGTAGTGCGTTGTTTATCTTTGTCAACCTGTGTGTCTGATTGCCTATATAGTACTTTGGTTATCTGTGTTTCATCTCTACCTGTGTTTTTCTTTGCATTAGCAAAGCTTTTTTCTAAAATTAAGTCCACCTATGTATCCGATTGCCTCTTAATTGCTTTGTTTATCTGTGTCTACAAGTGTGTATAATTTGCCTCTAAAGTGCTTTATCTGTGTCTGCCAGTGTGTCTAATTCCCCCCCCCCCCCCCCCCCCCCCCCCCCCCCCCCCCCCCCCCCCCCCCCCCCCCCCCCCCCCCCCCCCCCCCCCCCCCCCCCCACACACATACACAACACACACACAGAGAGACTTACACACACAAATACACACGTATGCGTAAACGCGCGTGCGTGCACACACACACACGCACGCACGCGCGCGCTCACGCGCACGCACGCAGAGACACACACACACACATACAAGCATCCACGTCCCCGCTCTCTCTCTCTCTCTCTCTCTCTCTCTCTCTCACACACACACACACACACACACACACACACATACACACACACGTACACACACTTACATACACACACAAGCATACGTGTCCACAAAGAATTGAAATGAAATAAACTTCCATTCCAATCGATTCACGGAGCCGACTATCTTAATTTCCCCCTCACAGTCCCTTCATTCCCTGCTCTTTGTGGTGGCCTCAGCTCAATTTCCTGTCCATGCTGTGCCCTTCGTGATCTCCTGTCAAGTTGGCGCTATCGGCAAGATCATATGGACAGCGGCTGGTTGGACGTGGTCGCGCCCTCTGGAAGGGATGTTCGTTCATGCTGACACTGCGACTAAGGCTACGTGCATAGTGAACTCGGACCCAGCCGTGCATTACAAGGCCGTGCCCCAGCCGCTCGTCCAGGCCCTTGGAAGCGTGCATAGTAGATCCGGGCGGATACCGGCACTTTTGGTTGATTTGAATAATATTTGATCTAAAGTTGAAGATTTACCAATCTGTTAAAAACATTCTTGGTTAAAGAACGTAAAAGAAAACGTCAAAATGGATGAATAAGACAGTGATAAAAACGGTCAAGGACTTTTGAATGAATGTGAATTTTCTTAGTTTTTTTTGTAGAAAATGTATCCGTGATTGGCACTTTTTGTTGATATGAATAGTACTGGATCTCAAGTTGAAGATTTGTTCGCAACTTTGTTTATTTGGGGGGAAAAAGAAGATAACATTTTACTAGATAAAATTTTTCTCCCACTTCTTGTGCTGTGTTAACCCAAGCAGTAGAGAGAATATCTCTGTTGGCGTAGTGTTTGCGGTGCTGCCAGTTTACCACATACCAACTCTCATTTGAAATGCAAACCACAGTCCAAAAATTTGTACTTTACCAAACATGACTGGATAAACACGTAAACTGGCCGCTCATCATCCAAGCTCTCACACCGACACTACACTACGTCACACGCATGCGCGCTCGTCAACTGTACATTCCCTTTTTTTTCCTTCAGAATGAAACTCAAATGAAACTTACAACAAACCAGTAGCCTGTTATTATTGGATATAATCCAAAATCCAACTTCAGATTTGTTAACCATTAAACTTTAAATTAACCACAAAATTTAGATTATTTTTTTTTCTTAATTAACTCAACTTCATGTTTCCTAAAGCAACAATTCTTTTTTTTTCCTAAGCTCAAGAACACATGTATGAAACAAACCGTTTTCCATCTGAAATACCCCAATACAAATCTTTCAAACAACTTTATGTTTGAGAATACAAGTATGAAGCAACAACCAAGTTGTCCTTGACAATCTTATCATTTCTACAGTTTTTTTCTGTCACCAACACATGACAAAACACTATGCAACTCACTGTTGTGTCAAAACATTATATCATGACGGCAATAATTATAAATGAAACATGCATCATTCTCATAACAATGATTGATGAAAAAACAACTTTCTTCTACCAATTGTGTACACATAAATCAAACAGCAAATAAGAGATACGCTTCCCTACTATATTTCCAATGCATTGCCACAATTGCAAATAAACCTTCTTTTGTTCTTCTTCTTCTTTTTTTTTGTACACATTTGTTTAGTGACAGACTTTAACTCTTTTTAGTTAGACCCTGAACAATTCCAGCAATGAAATCTTCAAATCTGCTGGTGGTTTTCGACCCTGTGGTTTTCGGGTCTGCTATGTTTTGAGGTTCCTGTCTGTATCTCACTGTGAAGTGATAGCTTTGTAATGGTCTGTTCGCAGTGATGGTTTTGATCTCTTCAAGTAGATGAATCCGAGCACCTTGTGGTCAGTTTCATGAATGAAATCTATGCCAAAAATGTATTGGTGAAATCTTTCGCAAGGCCAGACGCTTCTTTTTCAGTTTGTGAATATCTTCGTTCTACGTCAGTGAGGCTGCGGCTTGCGTAGTAGATTCGTTTGTTTACTCCTTTATGTTTGAATCAAGACTGCACCTAAACCGACTGGGCTTGCATCAACAACAATTCTTACTGGTGGCTGTGGATATGTCAGTTCAGCTGCTTTTGCAAAGTCATCTTTCAGAGTTTTAAATGCCTTCTCTTGCTCTTGCCCCCATTCAAATGGGTTATCTTTTCTTGTCAGTTTTATCAGAGGGTCTGAGTTTGTCGCGAGGTTTGGAATGAACCGCGCGCTGAAATTGGCAAGACCAAGAAAGCTTCTGACCTCAGATGCTGATTTTGGCCTCTCTGCGGCTTTCACTGCTTTGACCTTTTCGGACGACGGTCCCATCCCTTTCTCAGACAAGAGGAAATCCCATGAAGTGTAGTTCATCCATTCTGTACATCCGCTTGTCTTTGGTCAACGTCAGTCCATTTTCAGTGTTTCAGCACTTTTGTCAGTCACTTTTTCAACAGAATCAGCATAGATGATAATGTCATCTGTCATGTTTCAACACAGTCAGAATGGATCATAATGATCCGTCATGTTCCTACTACAGGGCAATACTGTAGTACTTGTTGAATGGTATATTGGTATATTTCAGGTGCTGAGCTAACCCCAAACATTAGTCTCCCTTACCTGAACAACCCTACATGTGTAGCGAAAGTTGTAACAGGGCGAGAAACTTCGTGAAGTTCTCTCTAGTGAAAGCCCATGTTTAGGTCTAGTTTTGAAAACACTTTGGCCCCATTCATTTATAGAAGCGTTTTTTTTCGACTGTCGAAATGGGGGAAAACGCTCTCTGTGTATAAGCCTAGCGTCATTTTTGCTTGTCGCATGTCTATGCAGAGCCTTACGTCACCGTTTGGTTTTGAAACGACCACGATCGGACACACGAAAGAAGTTGGACCATTGGCACGTTCATTTATGTCTAATGCTTCCAGTTTTGCGATTTTGTTCTCGACTTTTTGCCTCAGACTGAACAGAATGCGTCTTGCTTTCTAAATGACTGGTTTAACGTCTGTCTTCACATGTAATTTGATCTGTTTGTTTTTCAGTTTTCCTAGCCCTTTGTACAAGCCTGCGTATTCAACTTCGTTTTCTGGCTTTGCTGTCACAGAACGGGCATTTACACCTTTTGGTAGCCCTACTCTTAGTACGTTGCGTTTTTCTGCACTTCCCTTCCCAAGTAGTGTAACACCTTTTTCACTTGTAGCAACAAACTAACATTTATGTTGTTTTCTTCATATCCAACCACAAGCGTCTCAGCTTGGAATGTACTAAGTACAGAAAGTGATGTGCCATGACCATAGGTAAAGAGTTCTCTACCTTGTGTTTTCTGTGATGTGCACTTGGCTTTCTTCTTCAACATTTCCCAAGTTTCCTGATCAAGAATGCTGATACTTGCCCCAGAGTCAATTACAGCTGACGAAGGGACACCACCAACACTCAGATCTACTGACTCAGGGTGTGCACTGTGTGAAATACTGAATGCAAAATCATTCTCATTCAACTGTACATCAGTACTGTCAACATCAGCTTGTGCATGGCGTGCATCAGCATCTTGCACATCAAAGTATACATCATCATCATCATCATCCTCTGCATCAAAATACACATCACCATCGTCTGCGTCGCATCGAATATATATATCATAATCATCATCGTGAGTACCAACAACATGCACATCATCATTATGATTATGAGCATCGATATTCTCATCATGATCATCATCAACATGGCATGACACGAAAAATGCAAACTTGTCTTGTGCATCGACAAAGAGTTCACTTTAATCTTCAACACTGTCTTCTTGATAAACAATTTGACATGTTATCTATAACACACCACAAAATGTTCCTTCTTTTTACACTTTTTGCACGCTTGTCCTTGCGCTGGGCATGCTGGATCTTTTGCAAAGTGTCCTTCTTTCCCACATCTGTAGCACTTCTTTTCACAAGATCGCCTACTATTGATACTAGGACGAGTTTTATATTTGTGTCGTGAATGTGCTTTTGCAGTGTTCTTGAGTTTCACTCTACATGCTAAATCACTGCTTTCAGTAGCACCTCGTCCTGGATCCATGTCTTTCACTTGATGTAGCGCACTCTCTTGAGCTCTGGCCAAGTCTGCAGCTTGGGGCAGAGTCAAAAAAACACTTTCCTAGAAATCTTGCCTTTAGCCGTCTGTCACTGCACTTGTCAATCATTTGGTCACGCACATTTTCGTCCAGTCTGTCGCCGAAATCACAATGTTTTGCTGGCTGTTTGAGTCTTGTTGCAAACTGCATCATCGTTTCACCTTGCTGATGATACATCTGTCAAAACACATGTCTCTCATATACACTATTCAATGTTTGCTTGAAATAATCGTTCAGTTTTGCACCAGCTTGTCTGTACGTCTTTTCCACGTCAGTCAACGTCTCTAAAATGTCCTGCACTTCCAACCCTGCACAATGCAAAAAACAGTGCACGCTTCTGTTCATCTGCGAAGTCTCCTCTTGCTGCTAAGTAGCAGTTGAACCCACGTCTCCAACGCTACCATCGGAGGGACACTTGCGATGGGTCTCCCTTGCATCAAACGGTTCTGGCGCCGTCACGTGGCCTGTGTTCGCCATTTTTTCAGATGTGAAGTTTGACTTGAAAATCACAAAAGTTGCTTGGTTTTTTCTGCGAAGTGGTTAGCGTCGCGGACTCCCGGCTGGAGGTCGTGGGTTCGAATCCCATCAGAAGTCATGTGGGTTTTTCTGCCCCGACCGGCTCCTACCCAGAGTTGAGTTTGCTGCGGGCTCAGTTGGGAAGACTGGGACCACACAGTCGAGTTTCATCCACTTAATGGATGCGTTTCTGAGAGTGTTGCTCAAATTTTCCTGACCAACACTGCAGGTGTCTGTATCTCTCGGGCCTGGTTGACGCCGGGATATATTATGAAAGGAAGCGTAGAGTTACAGCCCTGTCATGTAGTCTCAGACCGAAATGGAAATCCGTAGCATCATCTTAATCATCCTCATTCTCATCGATCAGCATAAAAAAAAAGTCTCAAGTTCTGTGGCCCTTCATGCCCTGCTCTCATGGTGACCTCAATTTCGATGTCCTCTCCACGTCTGTGGCCTTGGTTTGGTTCCGTCGGGTCACCGGTATCGGCGAGTCCATGGGGGGGCTGTCGTTGGACGGACGTGGTGGGCGCCCTCCGGGGGGAGAGCTCACTCACGCCGGCTCCGCGACTAAGCAATTATTGTCGTCAGTAGGGGGCTTAGTAGGTGGTGTCCTGCGTTTGTTAGATCAGAACAGGCGCCACTGAACACCACCGAAGTGACTCGGCAGCAGTGCAGTGTCTCCTCCGGTGGGTTGCCTCTTGACGACTTGACATTGACTGCTCCCTGTGGATCGCCGCCGGTGCCGGGGCTGTGGCGGGGCCGACCGGGCCGTGGCTGGCGTGGGTGCACTGCCTCTGAGGTGGCGCAGAGGTTGGGACAGCAAAAAAAAAAAAAAAAAAAACCCCACTACTACAGTTGGTGTCACTTTTTGTGTAAATAAATGATAGCAGTGATGATTTTTTTTATCGTCCATGCTGGAAAGAAAGATAAACACTTAAAAGAAAATCGGAGGACTTCGGTCGGAGACGGCCGGGGACAGTACTTTGCATACGATCGGCGAAATCACGGCTCTCATCACATGGGTCGGGCCGGGTGCACTATGCACGACTTTGGCCGTCGCCAGTATGTCCGAAAAGAGATGAACCGGAGCAGCGTTTTTTTTTTTTTCTCCTGGATGGAAGGCACAGACTTGGCGTCATTTTTGTCAGTAGTAGTAGGTGGTGACCTTTGATTAGAACATGCGCAATGAACAATACCAGTCACTCAGCAGCAGGGCAGACTTGAGGAGAGGCAATCGTTGTGGGGGACAGTCGCGGTTCAGTAACCATCGGCCTGCAGGTCGATAGCGGTGACCATTCAGCTGTGCTCGGTAGAAAATTGTCTCCTGTGAATGGACGGAAAATAGCCTGTAGGGCCTAGACAGGGAGCTGCGAGCCATCGGCGGGGTGTCTGCAGCAACAGAAAATTTGTGGGAGAGGCCGACAGGGGCCCCTTCTGTGGAGGGGGTGAAGGGCAGTGGAATCCGGAAACTCAGTCTGAGGGTGCAGCTCGAGCTACGTTGCCAGTGTCCCGCAACTGGGATTTGGCCAATCGGGAAGACACAACAGTGTGGCAGCTTCAGCAATCGTAGTCGCACTGAGTGATGAGAATACTGACTGGTCAACCAAGGGAACGCTGGCAAGCTCTGAAAGTGTATTTCTTCCTGTCGTTTACTGGCATGTATAACCAGAATATTGAAATGTTGTCTTTCCTGGTTAATTAAGGGTAACTGAAGAAAAGCGGATGCGATTACAAGATTATCTGTATATTTCCATTTTTGAATGATACAGATAAATGTGTTGTGTGGCAACAGGTGTGGGCTCAGAGTCTAGTTCAGTACCAAGGTGCCACTAAAGCCACATGAACAACGACGTTGCTGCTCCCTCAGTGTTCATCACCACATGTCAGTGACAGACACATGAACGACCATGTTGCTGGTATATCAATGTTCATCACCACGCTCCAGTGACAGATACACGAACAAAACATCGCAGTTATCTCTGTGTTCATCAACACACTCAGTGACGGACATGTAAAGAACCATGTTCTTGATCGTTGAATGCTCGTCATGGCATTTCATGAAAACACCTGAACAATGGGATTCCTGTGATCTAAGTGTTTGACACGGCATTTCGGTGACAGGCACGTGAACAAAGCACTTCCTGTTACCTAACTGTTTGTCATAACATTTCACAGACAGATACATGGACAGCAATATTGCTGTCTCTGTGTGCTTCTCAAAGCATTTTAGTGACAGACATGAAAAATATTGCTGCTTATCTCTTGGTATTCAACAGGGCAGTTCAGTGGACAATGGGGAATGCTTAGCAGGTTGTGTCCTCTCACAGTAGCTCTGCATGCTGAGTATCTTTCTGTTTCCGTAATCTAACAAACACTGATATCTATTACAGGATCTTTACGTATTTGATCATCTATGTGTGTAGACAGACGAAGGAGGTCCTATTACAATTCAGTCTGTCCCTTGGTTGACCTTAGAGATAAGGAAAAAAACACTAACAAACCAATCCACACTTCCTCCCGGCTGACAACAAACCACTCCACACATCTTACTACAAGATGACAACAAACAACTCCATACTTCTTACTACTAAATGACAACAAACCACTCCACACGTCTTACTACTAGATGACAACAAACCACTCCACACATCTTACAACTAGATGACAACAAACCACTCCACACTTCTTACTAGCTGATAACAAACCACTCCACACATCCTACTACCAGATGACAACAAACCACTCCATACTTCTTACTACTAGATGACAACAAACCACTCCACACATCTTACTACAAGATGACAACAAACCACTCCATACTTCTTACTACTAGATGACAACAAACCACTCCATACTTCTTACTAGCTGATAACAAACCACTCCACACTTTATATACGCCGTCAACAGATCACTCCACACTTCGCATAGCTGTTAACAAACCTTTCCACACTTGGTATATGCAGTCAACAAACCACACCACATTTTGTATTGGCTGACATCAAATCACTAAACACTTTGTATTGGCTGACAAACAAAGCACCCCACACTTCATGTAGCTGACAACAAACCACTCCATACTTCGCACACGCCGACGACAAACCACTCCACACTTTTGCACCAGCTGACAGCATCCCAGTCCACACTTTGCATTGACTGACAACAAGCTACTCCACACTTGTTTATGCTGACGGCAAACCACTCCACACTTTGTACTCCATGACAACAAACCACTCCACACTTTGTACTCCATGACAACAAACCACTCCAAACTTTGTACTCCATGACAAACAACCACACCACACTTTGTACTGGCTGACAACAAACCACTCCACACACTTCTTACTAGCTGACAACAAACCACTCCACACTTTGTAAGGGCTGACAACAAACCACTCCACACTTTGTATTCTTTGTATTGGCTGACAATAAACCACTCCACACTCTGTACTCCATGACAACAAACCACTCCACACTATGTGCTCCATGACAACAAACCACTCCACACTTTGTATTATTGACTTACAACAAACCACTCCACACTTTGTATTGGCTGACAACAAACCACTCCACACTTTGTACTGGCTGACAACAAACCACTCTACATTTTGTATCCGCTGGCAACAAATCATTCCACACTTTGCATTGGCTGACAACAAACCACTCCACACTTTGAACTGGCTGACAACAAGCCAGCCATTTCACACTAAATACAGGCTGACAACTAACTACTCCACACTTTGTACTGGCTGACATCAAACAAACTCCACACTTTGTGCCCGTTGACAAAAAAAACCATTCACCCTTTGTTTTGACTGACTTCAAAACACTCCACACTTTGTATTGGCTGGCAGCAAACCACTCCACACTTTGTAAAAGCTGACAACAAACTGCTCCACAGTTTGTATTGACTGACAACAAACCATTCCATACTTTGTATTGACTGACAACAGGCCATTCCACACTTTGTACCACCTGACAACAAACCATTCCACACTTTGTATTGACTGACAACAAACCATTCCACACTTTGTACCACCTGACAACAAACCATTCCACACTTTGTACTGACTGACAACAAACCATTCCACACTTTGTACCACCTGACAACAAACCATTCCACACTTTGTATTGACTGACAACAAACCATTCCACACTTTGTACCACCTGACAACAAACCATTCCACACTTTGTATTGACTGACAACAAACTATTCTACACTTTGTATTGACTGACAACAAACCATTCCACACTTTGTACCACCTGACAACAAACCATTCCACACTTTGTATTGACTGACAACAAACCATTCCACACTTTGTACCACCTGACAACAAACCATTCCACACTTTGTATTGACTGACAACAAACCATTCCACACTTTGTACCACCTGACAACAAACCATTCCACACTTTGTATTGACTGACAACAAACCATTCCACACTTTGTACCACCTGACAACAAACCATTCCACACTTTCTCAGGGTTGACAACAAACCATTCCACATTTCATGTCGGCTGACAGGCTCGAATCTTGAGCATATCAGACAGAGATACTCGACTCTGGAACTAATGAAAAAAGAATTGCAAGGTGACCACAGTCTATGCTGAAAACTGGCAAAAAGTGGAAGTTTTGGCATGCAAAGAACGTGTTCAAGATCAGGGAGGTAACAGGCTTGAATCTTGAGCATATCAGACAGAGATACACGACTCTGGAACTAATGAAATTAAATCAAAAGAAATTGCAAAGTGACTACACTCTGTGCTGAAAACTGACAGGAAATGGACATTTTGGGATGCAAAGAACGTGTTCAAATTAGGGAAGTAACAGAACATGTAAAAACCGACAGACATGGACTAGCAATAACAGAAATGAAGTTGTGGTCAAAGGCGAAAGGGTAGGTAAAGGAAAACATGGCAACACCAAAGCAGAGAGAAGATGGCGCAAAAAAGAATCTGGATGGCAGCCTAGCACGCCCAACGGGAGCACTGGACTACGCGGGGAAACGCATTCCAAAGAAGTGTCAACTGGAATGAAATAGGATATATGACCCTACTAGGATCAGCTTCATCTGAAGATCTGTATGAATCCTGCCCTGCATGTAAACCTGGTAAAATGAAGGGGATCAGATGACCCAGTGTCGGCTCTGTTAGGGAGAACATACACTAGAATGTATCCTGATTTTTCATGCAAAGTAACGGTGATCAAAGGAAAGTAACACGGACACACCATTGTTTAAGGAGACCGTACGTGCGGTTAACGCTGCCAGAGGAAATACCAGAAACTCCAGCAACAACTTTCCACACGGCAGAGGGCCAGAGATCATGGCGTGGGTCAGCTGCGGCATCTGTAGCACGAAAGCAGGGTTTACTGGATAGAAAGGGTGAGTAGGTGTGCACAGGAGACGTTTTGGAAATGGAAAAAACCACCCTGGGATCATCAGGAAGAGGGGTATAAGATGGGACATAGTACTCCATTCAAATTCATCAAAGCAAATAATACTAACTGAACTCACTGTGGCACATGAAAGCAGCGTGGGGGCAAGCTTACATGTACAAGACTGAGAAAACATGCAGGTCTGGTCAGCAGCTTGATGGATATTGGCCTCCAAGCCAAAGTCCTCACCAAAGAGGTTGAAGCATAGGAAGGGAAGGCAGGGGGCAGTGGGGGTGTAGGTTGTAGCATTATCAGCCCATGATCTCACGGTACAGCTTTCGATATCTGAAAAGAAGATATTGCCGTCCCAGAGGCAATGGCAGGGGCAGCTGAAAGGATTCCACTCATATCTGGTTGGGGAGGAACAGAGGTTATCTTCATAAGGCTTGCATTTCCAAACTTTACTTAGAACAGGTGTGGGAAGATATCCGTCCAACGGCAACACATTGAGACGCTCAACCGTTCAGGAGGCGTAGGTTTGAATCCGATATTACAAAAAATCTATCTGACAGCAGACGGGCATCTTCAAGTGATGGCCTGGATGCGGCAAGGTCCCGTTTGAGTGTAAGGAGTTCAGTTCACTTGTCTGATGGGGACATCTCCGAAAACCTTCTCCTGTCAAGCTGTCCGCAGAATGTCTTCCTACTTACGCAGACTAAATTAAGAGAGAAAAAAGATGCTGAAAATCCAACAGCAAGCCTCCAAAGAGAATTAATGGCAGTGAAATCAACGTCCACATCCACACGGAGAGTTGTGGCAGACTGTAATTTCCACTGTGTGTTGTTGAAGCCCAGCCAGTCGCGAGGCACCGCAGCACAGCTTTTAAAGCAGACGGAGATAATCATACCAAGAGAGTGGCAAAGGGAAGGAGGAGTGGGTCAGGAGGTGGAGGAGGTGTTCCTATCCAACACTACACTGAAACCTCTTGATCCTTTTCAGGTCGCATACCGGGCCCGTAGGGTACGGAAGATGCCACACTAACTCTGGTAAATATGGTCGCAGAGCATCTCCAGCAGCAGGAGACCTATGTAAGAATCTTGCTTGTAGATTTTAGTAGTGCTTTTAACACCATGCAAATTCACACTCTACCTAACAGACTTCTTGACTTTCTGTAAATGGGGAGGTTATTAAGTGGGTCAGAAATTTTCTTGTAAACCGTCCCCAGAGAGTAATAATGAATGGTTGTTTGTCAGAGAAAATTGTCTTTAACACAGATGCTCCTCAAGGATGTGTTCTATCTCCTTTGTTATTTTTCAATTTACACAAATGGAATGAAAATCCAGGGAGCACTTCTCAACCTATTTCAATATGCTCATGACATGGCTCTTGTAAGTCTTTTGTTTTAAGAAGGTTCTATAAATGAACAAGCATACTTCAGTCACATCTTAGAACTACAGGATTGGTGCTCTTCCAGCTTCTTGCAGCTTAATTGTGGTAAGACCAAAGAACTTATATAAACTTTTCAACTCCAGATAGTTCATTTCAACCCGTTGTGATAAACAGACAAACAATAGAAACTGTTGACTGTTTCAAATATCTTGGTATACACATTGACCATAAGCTGTCTTTAAGTCAACATACAGACAGCATCTTCAAAAAAAAAAAAATCAAAGGTTGTTTCTGTTGAGAAAATTACGTAGTTTTAATGTCAGTCAACGTATGTTAGAAAAGGCATATGTAAGTTTCATACAAAGTCTAATGTCGTTCAAAATTACTGTCTGGTTTGGAAATCTTTCAGAGAAAGAGCGAGACCATGTCGGTTCTGGCGATTTCCGTCAGTACCAATACTCACCAGCGGAAAGACCTATTCCTTTCCGAGGGCGTGGAGAACAACAACCGCGCAGACCCTTTGGTCCAGTTCGTGGACATGGTCGAGGTGCACCTACTGGATGTTTGGAGCGACTGCGTGTGCACGGAGTGAATGCTGAGCTGAGTGCATGCATGCATTGGGTGCTCAGTGTGACAGTGGTGACCCCGACGTAGAACTGTGGGGGGGGGGGGGGGTGGGGTGGGGGGGGGTGGGGGGGGTATCCCCTCCAAAGAAAAAAAAAAACTAATTTTGCGAAAAGTTCTGTATTATTGATTGTTGTGATTACTGTTTACAGTTTTTATTTTCATTTGTTTATGTATGTGTGTTTTCGGGTGTTTGAGATTTCTTTTGGTTGCTCTACTCTGTTATGGTGTGTGTGTGTTGTTTTTTTTTTTTTTTTGGTAGGATTTCTTTTTTTTACCCCCCCCCCCCCCCCCCCCCCCCCCCCCCCCCCCTCAGGACCGAAAGCCTCAACCTCCTCTTGCTCGTACCTGGCAGCAAGGGGGTAGGGCATTGAGGAGTCGCGGAGTGAATGCTGAGCTGAGTGCGTGCATGCATTTGGTGCTCAGTGTGACAGATCCGTCACACCACACCACTGCCACTTGAAAAACTACAGAATGCCCAGAGCACAGAAGAATGTCTTCAAGAAGTCCTTTATACCAAGTGCCACTAGCGTTTTAAACTCTAAAGCCTGTGATTGACTGCCATGAGCTTGTCTCTCAGACATGAGCAATTCAGTCCGCAATATTATGCTTTTACTGTGACTATGACTGTGTGTGTGTGTGTGTGTGTGTGTGTGTGTGTGTGTGTGTGTGTGTGTGTGTGTGTGTGTGTGTGTGTGCGTGGGTGTGTGTGGGTATGTGTGTGGGGTGTGTGTACGCATGTGTGTGTGTGTTTCAGTGGCTGGGCATTGGTGCGGGTGAGTTTGTGTTTTTATGTATTGTTTTTATAATCTATGTAATGTTTTATGTCTTATGGATTTAATGTTTACTTCATGTGTGTATGCGCGCGGGGGTGTGTGTGTGTGTGTGTGTGTGTGTGTGTGTGTGTGTGTGTGTGTGTGTGTGTGTGTGTGTGTGTGTGCGTATGTGTGCAGGTGTGTGTGTGTGTGGGGGGGGGGATGTGTGTGAGTTTGACGTATGTACAAATACATATACTAACACAGGATTTTATTTAACATTTATAATGCCTCTTTGTAATGTCTTATGTACTTGTGAAATGATGTGGAGCAGAAGAAAAATTTTCGATGGACACTAAAGTTGACTGAATTGAATTGAACTGAACTGAACTGAATTGAATTGAATTGAACTGAATTGAACTGAACTGAACTGAACTGAAAATCAAGTCAGGTAGCGGGGAAAACCAAACTGTTCATCTTTTAGTAGATTCCACGGGATTCAAACCTTGAAATCAGAAAGAAGTAAGAGTGGAAGAGGAGAAGTGGGCGGGAGGAAGTAAGAAGAAGAAAACAAACTTACCCATTCTGTATCCCCCCTAGTCAGATTCCAGTATCGCCCGCTTTGCAGTGGGGCCTTAATGTCAGCCAAAGCAGTTGCCGGTAGGCTCCACACCACCACACACTGAGAGGCAACACTGAACACTCCACACCACACACTGAGAGGCAACACTGAACACTCCACACCACACACTGAGAGGCAACACTGAACACTCCCACCACACACTGACAGGCAACACTGAACACTCCACACCACACACTGAGAGGCAACACTGAACACTCCACACCACACACTGACAGGCAACACTGAACACTCCACACCACACTGACAGGCAACACTGAACACCACACCACACACACTGAGAGGCAACACTGAACACTCCACACCACACAATGAGAGGCAACACTGAACACTCCACACCACACACTGAGAGAAGACACTGAACACCTCCACACCACACACTGAGAGAAGACACTGAACACTCCACACCACACACTGAGAGGCAACATTGAACACTCCACACCACACACTGAGAGGCAACACTGAACACTCCACACATACACTGAGAGACAACATTCAACACTCCACACCACACACTGAGCAGGCAACATTGAACACTCCACACCACACACTGAGAGGCAACATTGAACACTCCACACCACACACTGAGCAGGCAACATTGAAACACTGAGAGGCAACACTGAACACTCTACACCACACACTGAGAGGCAACATTGAACACTCCACACACACACACTGAACAGGCAACATTGAACACTCCACACCACACATTGAGAGGCAACACTGAACACACTCCACACCACACACTGAGAGGCAACACTGAACACTCCACACCACACATTGAGAGGCAACACTGAAACACTCCACACCACAAACTGAGCAGGCAACACTTCACACTTCACACCACACACTGAGCAGGCAACACTGAACACTTCACACCACCACACTGAACATGCAACATTGAACACTCCACACCACACCCTGAGCAGGCAACATTGAACACGCCACACCACACACACTGAGAGACAACATTGAACACTCCACACCACACACTGAGAGGCAACACTGAACACTGAGAGGCAACACTGAACACTGAGAGGCAACACTGAACACTGAGAGGCAACACTGAACACTCCACACCACACACTGTGAGGCAACATTGAACACTCCACACCACACACTGAGCAGGCAACATTGAACACTCCACACCACACACTGAGAGGCAACATTGAACACTGCACACACACACCGAGCAGGCAACATTGAACACTCCACACCACACACTGAGTAGACAACATTGAACACTCCACACCACACACTGAGCAGGCAACATTGAACACTGAACACTGAGAGGCAACACTGAACACTCTACACCACACACTGAGAGGCAACACTGAACACTCCACACCACACACTGAAGGCAACATTGAACACTCCACACCACACACACTGAGAGGCAACACTGAACACTCCACACCACACACTGAGAGGCAACACTGAACACTCCACACCACACACTGAGAGGCAACACTGAACACTCCATACCCACACACTGAGAGGCAACACTGAACACTCCACACCACACACTGAGAGCAACACTGAACACTGAACACTCCACACTGAACACTCCACACACTGAGAGGCAACACTGAACACTCCACACCACACACACTGAGAGGCAACACTGAACACTCCACACCACACACTGAGAGGCAACACTGAACACTCCACACCACACACTGAGAGAAGACACTGAACACTCCACACCACACACTGAGAGGCAACACTGAACACTCCACACCACACACTGAGAGGCAACATTGAACACTCCACACCACACACTGAGAGGCAACACTGAACACTCCACACCACACACTGAGAGGCAACATTGAACACTCCACACCACACACTGAGCAGGCAACATTGAACACTCCACACCACACACTGAGCAGGCAACATTGAACACTCCACACCACACACTGAGCAGGCAACATTGAACACTGAACACTGAGAGGCAACACTGAACACTCTACACCACTCATTGAGAGGCAACATTGAACACTCCACACCACACACTGAGCAGGCAACACTGAACACTTCACACCACACACTGAACAGGCAACATTGAACACTCCACACCACACCCTGAGAGACAACATTGAACACTCCACACCACACACTGAGAGGCAACACTGAACACTGAGAGACAACACTGAACACTGAGAGGCAACACTGAACACTGAGAGGCAACATTGAACACTGAGAGGCAACACTGAACACTCCACACACACACTGTGAGGCAACATTGAACACTCCACACACACACACTGAGCAGGCAACATTGAACACTCCACACACACACACTGAGAGGCAACATTGAACACTGCACACACACCACACACTGTGCAGGCAACATTGAACACTCCACACACCACACTCTGAGTAGGCAACATTGAACACTCCACACCACACACTGAGCAGGCAACATTGAACACTGAACACTGAGAGGCAACACTGAACACTCTACACCACACACTGAGAGGCAACATTGAACACTCCACACCACACACTGAACAGGCAACATTGAACACTCCACACCACACATTGAGAGGCAACACTGAACACTCCACACCACACATTGAGAGGCAACACTGAACACTCCACACCACACATTGAGAGGCAACACTGAACACTCCACACCACACACTGAGCAGGCAACACTGAACACTTCACACCACACACTGAGCAGGCAACACTGAACACTTCACACCACACACTGAACAGGCAACATTGAACACTCCACACCACACCCTGAGCAGGCAACATTGAACACGCCACACCACACACTGAGAGACAACATTGAACAGTCCACACCACACACTGAGAGGCAACACTGAACACTGAGAGGCAACACTGAACACTGAGAGGCAACACTGAACACTCCACACCACACACTGTGAGGCAACACTGAACACTCCACACACCACACACTGAGAGGCAACATTGAACACTCCATACCACACACTGAGCAGGCTACATTGAACAGTGAACACTGCGAGGCAACACTGAACACTGAGAGGCAACACTGAACACGGAGAGGCAACACTGAACACTCCACACCACACACTGAGAGGGCAACATTGAACACTCCACACCACACACTGAGAGGCAACATTAAACACTCCACACACCACACATTGAGCAGGCAACACTGAACACTGAGAGGCAACACTGAACACTCCACACACACACTGAGAGGCACCATTGAACACTCCACACCACACACTGAGCAGGCAACACTGAACACTCCACACCACACACTGAGCAGGCAACATTGAACACTCCACACCACACACTGAGCAGGCAACATTGAACACTCCACACCACACACTGAGCAGGCAACATTGAACACTGAACACTGAGCAGGCAACATTGAACACTCCACACCACACACTGAGCAGGCAATATTGAACACTCCACACTGAACACTGAGCAGGCAACATTGAACACTCCACATTGAACGCTGAGCAGGCAACATTGAACACTCCACACTGAACAGGCAACATTGAACACTCCACACTGAACAGGCAACATTGAACACTCCACACTGAACACTGAGCAGGCAACATTGAACACTCCATACTGAACACTGAGCAGGTAATATTGAACACTCCACACTGAACACTGAGCAGGCCACACTGAACACTCCACACTGAACACTCCACACTGAACACTGAGCAGGCAATATCAGAGGCAGCACTGAGCGCGCTGAACTTGTACCAGTGAACTCATAGGAGCCGTGAACACTACGGGGGCAACACTGAGCACAGAACTTAAACCAGTGAACTCTTAAGAGCCGTGAACTCTACGGGGGCAACACTGAGCACAGAATTAAAACAGTGAACTCTTAGGAGCCGTGAACTCTACGGGGGCAACACTGAGCACAGAACTTAAACCAGTGAACTCTTAGGAGCCGTGAACACTACGGGGGCAACACTGAGCACGGAACTTAAACCAGTGAACACGTGAGAACCAACAACGAATACTGAACAGACAACCTTGAACACTGCAGAGGCAACATGGAACAGTGAATGAACAACAATGAACACTTACACTTACATCTTAAAGACAACGCTGTTCTCTGTCTAGCTGTGTCTATGTTTGCTGTCTGTTTTGACTGGGCGCATAAGTATCCATGTGTCTGTTGGTGTCTGCCGGTCTGTCTGTCTGTCTTTCACTCTTTGCATAATAATAATAATAATATAATAACACTAATAATAATCATAATGATAATAATA
>JADBJO010003745.1:82500-110000 GCA_016801955.1 Conus betulinus
TTCTGTTAGTACTAGATTACAGGAAAAGAGAGAAAGGAAGATCCCAAACCCCTTCATGACCTGACCCTACCATTCCTTAGCTTGACATTACGCCGGATAAACTGGCACAAATGCAAAGGGAAGATAACACACTTTCTCATTTGTTTCCAAAAGTAACTGGAAAATTACCTGGTCATTGTAATGATCAGGTACGTCACAAAGAATGGTGTAGTGTGTAGTAGTTTGTTTCCAAAGCAAGATACATTTGTGGAGTTCATTCTGGTTCCTTTGTCATTATGTGACGCTGTCCTGCAGACTGCTCATGATCCTATGTTTTCAGGTCATTGTTGTGGAAAGCGCACCTACAACGATTTTTTTTTTTTTTTTTTTTTTTTTTTTTTGCCTGGCGTGAGTGTGCGTGTGTGTCCCGTTATTGTCAGTGTTGTGACACTTGCAAAAAAAAACAATAGCTAAGGGAAGAGTCCCCTGCGCCTCTTTAAAGCGCATGCTAATTATTGTGGAAGCGTTCAGTCACAATGCCATTGATCTCGTTGGTCTTTTCCGCGCATCACACTCTGTATTTCGATACGTCCTAACAGTCATTAACGCGTTACCCAGAGGAAATACCTTTGAAAAAGATCGATACTGTGCCAGTCGCAGAGGCACTACTTTCCATGTTTTCAAGGATGGGTCTTCTAGGTATGATCCTGTCTGACTGTGGATCACAGTACGTGTCTGACCTGATGAAGGGAGTTCTTCGTTTGTGTTCCATTACTTTTCATCATCCTCAGTCTAATGGTCTGATTGAGAGAGTTAATGGTACTCTCATGTTCAAAAAGTGGGTATGGAACGACCATCTGATCGGGACCTCAGAGCGCGGAATCTGTGCCCCTAACCAGTGTTTCACGGAGGCTGGTCATTGCAGAGCTTTTTCTTTGATTTAATTTGTTGGCACATTTTACGAGCAAAAGCATTCCATCACTACAAAATGTAAAGGCGAAACAACCAATCTAATAACTAAGGTACAATGCATTCCATCGACACATCGATTGTTTCAAAGATAACTTCTTGAGTACAATTTGTGGAAAAATATTAGAAGTGTCTACATTTTCTACAATGGTATTTTTATCTTACATTTCACAAGATTCTAATGAGAATTCTCTCTAGTTCGCTCCAGAAATTGTGAACATAACTGCAAAGCCATAAGTAGTGGGGTTTTTTTTTTTTTTATCTTTCTCTAGCACACAAAAGAAACATTTATCGTTTTCAATTAGACCGATTTTCTTCAAAATACTGTTTGTAACAAGAATGCTATGAATTTTAATCTGAAACCATCATTTTTTTCATGAATTTTGCTAGTTTGGTTTAAAGTCTTGTCCCCGTCTATCACAAATCCTACTTTATACTCCCATTGAGGAAATGAGTTAAACATCAATATCATTAACTCTTCCAAGACAGCATTGTAATAAACTTTTGAACCTTTGATAAGCGTTGATATAACTTGTAGTGCTTTTTGTCATTTGGTTACATTCTCCATTCTTTCTTAAAATACGTCTTTCTTAAAACAGCTTTTTGTAGACCGTACGCATCCCATATATTCATGATGATTAACGTTAATGCCATATTTATAGCAAATTTGTCTTAATCCAAGAATTAACCTTTTCGTTAGTGATATCCCCCCCCCCCCCCCCCCCCCCCCCCCCGGCGCCCGCCAAAAATATTATTACCTTCTCTACATTTATCGCTATAGAATAGTGGCACTGCCAGGACCTCTTGTGAATTTTGTAATTTAAGTTTCGGTAAGATAAAAAGAGATCTTTCAAAATAAATGCTAAGTTTGTGGGAAAGAACTAGCCACCAAGGCGAAGTGGTTAGCGTCGCGGACTCCCGGCTGGAAGGTCGCCGGTTCGATTCCCATCAGAGTCATGTGGGGATTTTTCTGCCCCGACCGACTCCTACCCAGAGCTGAGTTTGCTATGGGCTCAGTTGGGAAGATTGGGACCACACAGTCGAGTTTCACCCACTTAATGGATGCGTCTCTGAGAGTGTTGCTCAAATTCCCTGACCAACAGTGCAGGTGCCTGTATCTTTCGGGCGTGGTTGACGCGAGATATATTATGAAAGGAAGCATAAAGTATAGATCTGTCATGCAGTCTCAGACCGAAGTGGAAATCCGTAGCATAATCTTTATCATCCTCATTCTCATCGATCAGCAAAAAGAAGTCTCAAATTCTGTGGCCCTTCATGCCCTGCTCTCACGGTGACCTCAGTTTCGGTGTCCTCTCCACGTCTGTGACTTTGGTTTTGTTCGTCGGGGTCGCCGGTATCGGCGAGCTCATAGGGGCTCTCGTTGGACGGACGTGGTGGCGCCCTTCGGAGGGAGAGCTCACTCACGCCGGCTCCGCGACTAAGCAATTATTGTCGTCAGTAGGGGGCTTAGTAGGTGGTGTCCTGCGTATGTTGGATCAGAATAGGTGCACTGAACACCACCGAAGTGACTCGGCAGCAGTGCAGTGTCTCCTCCGGTGGGTTGCCTCTTGACGACTTGACATTGACTGCTCCCAGTGGATTGCCGGTGCCAGAGCTGCGGCGGGCCGACCGGGCTGGCTGTAGACGGGGTGTCAGAATGAGCGGCGCGGGTGCACTACCACTGAGGTGGCGCAGAAATTAGGACAGCCAAGAAAAAAAGTTTGTGAGAAAGACATTTTCTAGGACCATATAAATTCAGCAGATCTGTTTCTGGACAGAGTGCTTCGGTTATTGTTTTCCATTTTAGGTTAGCGGTGGATGTATCTTTATCCAAGTCATCTTTAGTGCCTGTGCATGCTTTTCAATATCTTGTATTTCTGTACATCCTTTTTCGATGGTATGCATCGCACATTCCAAATCGTTTTCTTACTTAGTATATAGTTCTTTTCCGAGTTTGTACTTTGTCCAGCCAAACATGCATAAATTGGGGGAGGGGTGTAGAGAGAAGGGTTTAGAGGAGAGGTCGGGGGCAAAGAGCTGGAATGATTCAAACTATAAAAAAAAAGAAAAGAAAAAAAGCCAGAGGTGGGAGTTGAGTCCATCAGAGATTGTGGTGCCAAGGCGAGAGATGATCCTTGATTCCATGAATTTTCTCTGGGGCTGAGGAGTGGTTTTGCCAAACAGCAGTGATGGAAATATAGGTTTGACTGTGGCAATCAGCGTTGAAATGAATCCCCTCTGGTGTTGGATGAGACGACTGGATGCTCTGAGGTGTTCCACAAAGCGTTCGTTGAGGGTACGATATGTTTTCCCCCAACGTACAACTTTGAGCAGAGGCTGTATATCAGTACGTACACCAGGCTGGTGGACTGGCAGGTAAAATGGGACTGGACACTGAAATGTCCTTTTGGGCCAGTGAAAAGTTTTCAGTTTCTCATCATCGACACCGACCTCTTCCAACAAACTCACACAAGAACACTATTCAATACTTCTCCCATCCCAACCCCACCCCGCTCCCACCTCCCCCCACCTTTATACCATCTTTCCACAAAACGACTAACAACAAAAGCACCGACGCGATGACATCTACTCTCAGTATCTCCCATCAACGGCGCCTGTCAATATCGCCCATCAACACCTCCTATCAAGACACACTAAACACCATCCATCAACACCATCCATCGCCGTCACTCATCAATGTCTCGCGTATGTATTTCTGATTATTGGACGTTTTTCATCTTTCACAGATTCATTCCCTATAGATATCAACAATCAATTTCCCACCGACATCAACTGTCAAAACTATCCATCAAGTTGACCCATCAATACCAATCGAGACGCGACATGGACATCACGCATCATATTTTAACACCATCAATCCACATTATCCATCAGCATTGTCTAACGACACCATTCACAGATATCTACATCAACGATGATCCATCAATATCATTAGTTCATATCATCCATCCACAAAATCTATCAACATCACCGATCAGCATCACCCTTCCACATTATCCATAAGCATTAAACATCCAGAATATCCATCGACATCTCCTATAACAACATCCATCGATATCATCTGTTAATATTGTCTATTCACAACAATAATCAACATTATTCATCTGCAATATCTATCAATTTCATCTCCCGATTCCAGGTTACGAAAATCTCCAATCAACAACAACATCCATCAATACTATGTAACTTCATCACCCACCCAGAACCTCCATCCGTTACCCATGTCCACCGTCATTCAACATCACCTGTCAGCTTCGTACATCAGGTTGATACTGTGCTTTGTCAAGCCTCAACAGACTTGACATGTGAGATGTCTTGGATAGGAGATCAAAAGTTGTCAGTGCCTTGACCTACCCGGTTTGAATGATTGAGACTTGAAGTCACTCTTCTCTTTCTAGATGATCTCACTTATAATCGTTCATGATCTCATACTTTTCGAGTTTTCTGTTGAAGGTTAATACAGATTTTGCAACGAGGAGACCGGTGGTAATAAATGCCAGACCAGTGCTAATGAAAAGACGCCCGTCAGCTTGTGTTGTACTGTCGTAAATACAAACGATTTTCTCTGGTATTATCGCTTTAATGTGTTTGTCTGCACAAACATACCGACCCCTCCTCCTTACTCTCTCTCTCTGTCTCTCCTATCTACTTCCATTTATTCCCTTTACTCTTTTCCTCCTTTCTGTGTACCCGTCTATCTAACACACCCCCTCCCCCCACCCCACCACCACACCCCCAGACTTCCAATCCTCTTCTCTAACCTTCCTCCTGCCTTCCTGTCATTTCTGTCATTATCCCTCTCTATTTTTATCTTCACGACATTCATTCTCTCCTTTTCTCCTCTTCCTCCTCTCTTTCTTCCCCCTCCTTCCTTCTTTGTCCATATCCTCGTTCAAAATTTTCTCTTCCCATTTTCATTCCTCCTGCCCACGTCTATCTGTCTGTCTGTCTGTCTGTCTGTCTCTCTCTCTCTCTCTCTCTCTCTCTCTCTCTCTCCTCTCTCTCTCTCTCTCTCACCGGAGCATATACAGACAAGTCAGAGCAAGATGGATGTGAAGAAGGCAAGAATGCACATTTCAGTAGGGGAAAGCTTGTGTTCAGCCCCTTGCCACCCGATTCTAAGACTTTTGCTCAAGCTGCATCGAAAGTAGTGACAAACACCTCATCGCCAGCAGACGACACACAAACAACAGACACTGTGACACCAGGTGTGGGAGGTCGAGGCCAGTGGGAGACCCACTCACGGCGCGGGATCCCCTTATGGTGACGTTGGCGTGACATCATACGGCTTCCAGCGGCAGGTTTGCTTTCTTCATGTGACCCTGGTGTCTCCCCTAGTCAGCGGCAGGGGATTACGAGCCAACCTGCAAGCTGTGGTGGGGACAACACGACGTGACGTCACTGGCGACAGGAGCAGTCCACGCGCTACAAGTTCTGGCCAGACGACAGGCAAGCAGACGGGGCTGCGCGGCTACCTTCGGAAACCGTCCAACAGGTCGTCCCCAGCACTGCAGGTCTTTGCGTCACCAAACAAAATAAAAAAAAAAAAAAAGGACAGGCTCGACCATCCAAATAAATTGACTTTTTTAAGTAAGTAGGCCTATAAGCAACTTAAGTGATTTATCTTTTATTAACTAAGTTAGTTCCTTCGACTTTCGTGTGCCTTACCGAAACATTCAGTGATGTAAGTTTCCATTATGATAGTATTCTTCCTGATCATGTTAAATTTAAAGTCGCTGCAATTAAACTTTCCCATCGGGGCGAACATTCAGGAGGTGTTTTAGTACTGACGGGGAAAGGAATTGGCAATTATGTGCAAGGAATTAAAGTTTTACTGTATTAACACTGCGGTGGTGGAAATAAATAAGCATTTGTTCGTTGTGGATAAATATTTATCACTTGCTATGTTGCCCTGAAGGATCACCTATGTACGAGCACACTGAAAAGAAAGACGGTATTGTAATGCTAGAAGAACATTTATTACAATGCATCAAGAAAGAGGATGTTTACTTTATCTTGCGTGGTGATATCAACTGGAAGTGATCGATCGAAATTGGAGAACATGGCATACTATGTATCGAGCTTGTACTTTCTTGAGACTGATGAAGGCGGAAACATTCGACGCTCAAAAGATTTAGTTTTGAATAATTTTGGAAAATCTTTGCTTGGTCTTGCTTTTCTATTTGATCTACTTTCACCGGGTATTGTAAAAGTGATTTCTGATAGACAATTCATTTTTGTATCACCTCATGTCAGAGTGTTATTGATTATTTTCTTGTCTTTGAAGACATGTGTACATACTGATGATTGTTTATACTCTTGGTACTTGCCAGGTGTTATGAAATGGGTTAGCGGTCATTATACTAGTAATTGAGAGGAAACTAAAGCAGCAAATGTGGATGAAAAGAATTTTGTGGGATAAATGAAAGAGCTTTGTAGCAATGAGTTTCAGGAGTTGCTAATGAAAGCTGAGCAGATTATGGTAGTTGATGTCAATCAGTCAGTCGATACATTTGCCAAAGTTTTGTATGGGCAGCAACCTACATGATGCGGACAGCTGGAAAAAGAAAGGATCACAGTGACTGGTCTGACGTATGTCAGCTAAGGAAAAAGAAAGGATCACAGTGACTGAAAGAAAGGATCACAGTGACTGGTCTGACGTATGTAAGCTGAAGAAAAAGAAAGGATCACAGTGACTGAAAGAAAGGATCACAGTGACTGGTCTGACGTATGTCAGCTAAAGAAAAAGAAAGGATCACAGTGACTGAAAGAAAGGATCACAGTGACTGGTCTGACGTATGTCAGCTAAAGAAAAAGAAGTTCAAGAGGCTTCTTAACAGATTTCAATGATCTAGATCAGCCATTAACAGGAACCAGAAGAAAGAAGTACATGTATAGGTGAACCAAAGAAAGGAGTATGCAGAATTAAAGAAGACTAAAAGATGGAAGTATAAAGAAGAAAGACTACAAAAGTTAAGAGATTCAGTTCATGATTCAAAGTTGTTTTGGTCAGTTATAAGATCAGTTAACAGGAAATGGTTATTTATTCTGACAGTAGTATTCAGCAGTGGTATAACATTTTTTTCCATGCCTTTAATGCATACAATAGTGATACTGAACAGGTTGATTTAATAACTGAAGACGAAGAAATCATGGGTAATGAACCTTTGTTCCATTATCAAAATTTTAAATGTTTGTAATAGCGCACCAAAAAAAAAAAAAAAAAAAAAAAAAAAGCGTAGACAAATAAATCACAGACAAAACACGACGCGTTTGGACATCTTAGGTCTTCTTCAGGCACGATACAAAACACTCAAGACGACGAAAATGAACGAGCAATCACTTGTCTTCAGCCACTTCAGCGCAAAATGGGCGTTGAATGAAAACGTGGCTGTCAAGGAGCCAAATGCGTGAGTCGAGGTAGTAATCATAATAATAATATTATTCACAGGAACAGTAGTAATGGTTATGATGATGATCAAAATATTAAACAAATAAATAAAGACAATAAAAGAAAATGTAGAGGGACAAGGAGGAACCATAAACAGTATGACATTGGTTGTTGCTGACTGAATCAACTTCTGTTCTCTTTCTTCAAGATATCAAATTCATATTACTGTATTAACAGCGAGTACAAACACATCTGACAAGAAAACACAGTCCGTTCAATAGTGGGTCGTTTGGGGGAAGTGTCTCATGAATATACTACACTGGTCAACACAAGTTAAGGGCCGGAAGAACAGTCCTCTCTCAAGAGCAAACAACAAAAGAAAACACATCCATCTGATAGGATAATTTAATTTGACATTTCATCTTCCGACTCAACTGAAACAAACATCAACACGACACATTTCATCACCTTGACAGACATCAGAATGACCCCACCCCCCTTTCGAAAAGTTGCAAGAAATGTCAATTCAGTTTGTTCATGTTCAGTAGCTGGTGTGACCACCATTTGCTGCCAGACATTCCGTCAGCCGTCGCCGCATGGAGTGGACGTGGTTCTGCAGCACCTGATGTGGGATTGCGAGCCACTTCTGCTGCAGGAACTGGAACAGCTGAGCAACATCAACAAGTGCAGGATGGTTGTCCATGACTCGGCGTCCGAGGATGTCCCAGAGGTTTTCGATGGGTGCCAAGTCCGGGGATCGGGCTGGCCAGTCCGTACGGACAACCTGCTGACGCTGCAGGAGGTCCCTGACCACCAGAGCGCGATGAGGAGTGGCGTTGTCATCTTGAAGAATGGAGCCTGGTTCCATGGCCTGGAGGGTGGGGATGATGACAGCCTCTCACAATCTCATCTCTGTACATGTTTCCGGTGAGATTACCTCTAATAAGGTGCAGAGGGGTTCTGCCGTGAAGATGGAAGCCGCCCCACACCATCACGGACCCGCCTCCGTAGCGATCGTGCTCCTGAACGCAGGTGTCCACAAACGCTCCCTCACCCGTCGCCACACGCGCCAGCGGGCATCACAGGTGGACAGATTAAAGCGTGACTCGTCCGTGGAGAGCACCCTGCCCCACTGCTGTCTGTTCCATCGTTGATGGCGGCGCAGAACGCCATACGAGCCTGGCGATGACGTTGTGTGAGAGGCGGAAGCACAGCAGCTGCCCTTGAGTGGACGTCAGCTTCATGCAAGCGACGTCGAACGGTCTGAGAGCTGATGAGGACGTTAGCTGCTGCCCGCAGGTTACTTCTCAACGTCCTGGCAGAGATGAATCCGTCTCGAAGCGCCGACAGCTGGAGATACCGATCGTGTCGCCGAGTCGTTGCTCTTGGGCGTCCAGAGCGGGGCGTTCTTCAGCACTTCCAGTGGCTTGAAAGCGTTGGTTGAGGCGCTGGATGACAGAGTGGCTCACTCCCAGTCGTCTGGCCACTTCCCGACCGGAAACGCCGTCCTGGAGCCATCCCAGTGCCCGCCCGCGATCGAGTGTTGAAAAATCGTTGTGTCTTGGTGGCATGCTTATTGAGAGCCCAGGTTGTGTTGCCCTTAAAAACACATTTGCGTTGAACTTTTGCTGAGCAGTGTTTCCCACAACCATGACTTGCACGTACACTGTGTGCCAGAAATCTGCAGCAGCTCTGCTTCTTCAGCAAGAACCAACCAAATTTCTGTCAATTTCTCGTAAATTTGTAACATTTTGAGCGCCCCTGACAACAGTGTTGCTGGCTTGCAATGGGTGTAAAGCAGGTTTGGGCAGGTGCAGCAGCAACTGAAGTTGCAGTGTCGCTCAAGTTGCGCCTTTCTCTCCACTGTTGTCTTGGTGTAAAATAACAGTTTGTAAACTAGTGAAATCTGAAGCCGGCCCTTAACTTGTGTTGACCAGGTTGCAAAGTGAAACGACTGCAGGCGGAAATCTAAACAAATCTTAAATAAATGTCAGCGAACCGCCCAGAGAAACGTGGACAAACGAGTCACAAGACAACACACAACGCGTTTCGACCTCTTAGGTCTTCCTCAGGTGAAATAAACAGAAGCAATCTGAAGCGATCAAAGCTAAGTGCATTTTCGTTATTTTGTCTGTCTTTATTTCACCTGAGGAAGACCTAAGAGGTCGAAACGCGTTGTGTGTTGTCTTGTGACTCGTTTGTCCACGTTTCTCTGGGCGGTTCGCTGACATTTATTTAAGATTTGTGTTGACCAGTATATTCGATTTCTTTTTTACACAGTTTTTTCAAGGTTGAACGGATAAGACAACACCCTAGAAATAATGCTTGGTTTGAGAATTTATCTGAATATCTGAAACATCTAGGTGAAAGTTATAACAATGTTAATTGTATAATACAGAGGTGGATAATGAAAATGATACTGTCAAACATTTGCTGTTAAACAGGTCATCGCAGTTATGGGTACGAAAAAAAAAATCTCAAAACGCTTGTCCATACAGAATCACTGGGAATGAAATAAATTCAGAATGCCTACAATTCTACATTGGGAATTGATTTTGACCAATTTTAAATACTAATATGTATTCCTGCTCATATTTAAGAAAGGGCGTGCCAATCATCCAAACAACTATCGAAGAATGTGTATGAACAATGCATGTAGAAAACGCAGAAAATTGTTATCAACAGAAAACGGGAGGAATAGGAAAATAAAATAGAATGATATACTTAGTTTAACGTCGCGAATGAAAAAGCAATTACTTTAATTTGCAAATTACCTTACAGATAGGATTTATACTTGAAAATAGACCTGAATTTAATCCTTTCACCCTCCCCCCCTTTAGTGCAGCAACAGCATAAACCTTTATTTTGGTGTGTTATAAACATTAACGTTTCTTTGTGAATATGCACAACATTTCTTTGTGTATGTCAAATACACAAAATACAGATTTAAAACTGAATCGTTTACAAGATGCAAAGAGGGGAAAATTAAGCAAATTTATCATTTTTCAGGAATTTTGCAATTTTCAATAGAACTTTTTCATCTCCAGACATTAGTTTACAGAGTGTGATATACGAACTTCCTATTGCAACTGTAAGTGGATAAATACTGTATTCGTGATTGGGGGACTCAATCATAGTATGATATTTATCACCAATGAACTTCACATAACAATCATCATATGACCGTGTCTTTCTATTTCATATTTCCTTCCTGTCTCAATAGGGAGAATATAATGTCAGCATCTGCATTTGAAAAAGTTTGACAATATATTTGTAAAGAAGAGAATTTATATAATTTTCTCTTTGAAATGTATTTTTATAGTGTCTGTAATGATAATACTTTGTATTATTTTTCAAGGCTTCACACCATAACCGTTGGTCCTGATCTTGTTAATCCGTTTTCAAGTAGTATGTGCTTCACAATTTCAGTCAATGAGAATTATGCATAGAACTACATTTGAGCAGAGTATCTATCTGTAGTCGTTGGTGATACAATACTTGACAAAAAGCGATTAATTCTACAATAATCAATAAAGAGAGATGGAAAAAAATCCCATTTCTCCATAGATCAAGTAAGTCACAGTATTTTTCAGTTAACTGAATGAATATCTTTATAAATCTAACAGCAATCGTTTACAACTCAGCACAGTATTTTTCAGTTAAACTGAATGAGTATCTTTATAAATCTAACAGCAATCGTTTACAACTCAGCACAGTATTTTTCAGTTAAACTGAATGAATATCTTTATAAATCTAACAGCAATCGTTTACAACTCAGCACAGTATTTTTCAGTTAAACTGAATGAATATCTTTATAAATCTAACAGCAATCGTTTACAACTCAGCACAGTATTTTTCAGTTAAACTGAATGAATATCTTTATAAATCTAACAGCAATCGTTTACAACTCAGCACAGTATTTTTCAGTTAAACTGAATGAATATCTTTATAAATCTAACAGCAATCGTTTACAACTCAGCACAGTATTTTTCAGTTAAACTGAATGAATATCTTTATAAATCTAACAGCAATCGTTTACAACTCAGCACAGTATTTTTCAGTTAAACTGAATGAATATCTTTTATAAATCTAACAGCAATCGTTTAAAACTCAGCAATCGTTTAAAACATTTTGATACCCCCAATCTATCTATATACTTTCAACAGCAATCTTTTAAAAATCATCACATTCTGATACCCTCAAATCTAACAGCCATACTGTAAAACTGAAATAATGGTTGCTTGAAAAAGATCCAAAACTACATTCAAGAAATTTTATTGGGTTCTCGTAGCACAAAGCAACCTTGCCTTTGTGCTTGATCACATAAACATATTTCTTTTCTTTAAACCCATTTTCCATTCTCTTAAAAAAAAAAAAAAAAAAAAAAAAAAAAAAAAAAAAAAAAGGTACCTTAATGAACTAGCCATGACAAGAACATTTTAGCAGTATTTTCAAATCATCGTTTGGGTTTAACCTCCCATAAAAAAATCATTACTTTGGTTTTGGAGGAACAGACTACCAATCTTCAAGTCTGACGATGTTGATGCAATGCCCACAAAGTCTCATTTGATCAGTTACTCGAAGATGAAGGGCAAACGGTATTATCACATATAGAAGCAGAAGTAATCTGATGTATTTAGTCAGTTCCACATCCGGGCATTTAATGTTTAAAATATCAAAAACCATTCTCTATTAAATACAAATGAGATCTTTTAAAACAAAGGAAAATAACATTGTTGAAAAATCTTTTCTTTTTCTAACTCACTGTAATTTCTTTTTTAAAAAAAATCAGACTTTAGTCTATGCATGAAAACACAAGATTTTGTTTGTTTATATATGTTCACAATTATTCGTAACATTTTTGCCCTTGATAACTTAATAAGTCTATACCATAAACCTTGTTTCCAGACTGAACCAACACCCTTGTGATAATCAACGAAAGCACAGTATTGTTTCTTTTTGGTTCGTTTGAAAACATCAACTACTGATCTGAGAATAAGCAGATGGTTAAGAGTGAAATGCGGATGTCTGAATCTGCTTGATTTTCTGAGAGTATGCTATTTGATTCTATAAAATCAGTTCAACTATTTCCAAAACAAATTGAAAATCTGCCAAGACAACTAAATAAAATTATTCCTCTGTAATTATCACAAATCATACTTACCACTACGACCATTCTCAAAGTGTAAAATTATTCAATAATTCAGTCTTCAGGTATATAACCCATGTTAAAAACTTGTTAAAGAGCTTACAGTATACATCAATACAATCATACCGGATCGCTGTTCTTTAAACACTTATTATGTGTCAAGTCAATTCCAGTAGCTTCGCCATTTTTTGATTGTTGAATAACATTCTGGGCTTCAAGTTGAAATTTTGGCATTTAGAAAATATACATTACAATCAAAATTTATTATATATTCAAATGGTAATTTTGCATCATCATCAATAAAATTCATAGATTGAAAATGTTTAAACATATTATTCATTTCTATTGAGCAATTCTGGTTGAGTCTTTCAAATACAAATTTCCAAATACTCTCTTTGGGTCTTTCATTTTGAGATGCCGAAGATTATTGTGAATCTTTTTGAATTAATTTTGTTCGGCATATCTTATATACTTCTTCTCTTCTTTACTAGGTGTCTTCAAAGGTCTACTTTAGAGATTTTCGATTTTCGATAATTTGTTAAAAACAGGTCTACATGTCATATGACTATAGTATGGTATTTTTTTTTTTTTTTAATCGCCGGAAGAATTTAACAGGTAAAAAACGACTTTTGCACACCTGTTCAAACCCATGCGGAAGACCAAAAACCGTGACGTCACTTGATTGAGTGGCCGTCAGCTGCGACCTACACAACATGGCAATGCCAAGTGAAATCAACGTGAGTTGTGATCCCCCACAGCCTAAAAGTCATGAGGGGGTGGCAGATATTGTGCTGTAGGTCATGCAGCAGCTCAGCAGGAGACGGACATTCTTTGCACACATTTCTATTTGATCCAGATACTCGAAAGAAGTGGATTCGGTTCGTGCAAAGTGCCAGGCCGCTAAGTTCTTTTTACACGTCAGTTCCAGCAGGACCTTGGAAACGAGCTATTCCGACAATTGCCGAGCCCATTCGAGAAGATCAAAAACTTTGTCTGCACTGTGCGCGTATTCTTTGAAGGCAGTGGTGGTGAGCTCGTACGATAGTCGCACGTTTATTCTGTTCTTATCTATGGACAGATCACACTTGTTAAATTGTATGAATGCGTTAAGGCTTGAGGAAGGAAACTCTCTGCTCGCTGTCCGCGCGTGATCGCATCAACATGTCAGTCGGTAGCCTCCCCCGAGACTTCGGTAAAGTCCGTACGCCTTTGGAATGCTGTGTTTGGGCGTCCAGCTGGAACTGTACAGCTCGTTTCCAGCTAGAACTGACGAGGTAAAAAGAACTTAGCGTTCAAACTGATAAGGTAAAGGATTTGCAGAAACATCCCCAGAGTCACATTGGCTGTCGCAATCATAGTCACTGCTTTTACATGATAAATTAAATTCCAAGTGAGATGTGCAAGAACCATCAGAATCGCTTTCTGTCTCCGTCTTTGACACTCATGTGACGTCATACCCAAGAGCAGTTAAGCCATGCCAAGATTTAGTTGATTACCTCCTGTTTTCTTGATTACAAGTGAAAATGCCCACTTTCGTGGATCGATTTTGTGTGATCAGGAGCCAATCGGATGTTTATTTTACCAATTTATCAAACATTTCATATTTCTGCATAAGCTGACCAATTATTGAAACCCCTGAAGTAGACCTTTAAAGGTCTACTTTAGAGATTTTTGATAATTTCTTAAAAACAGGTCTACATGTCATACAACTACAGTATGGTATTCATTTTTTTTTTTAATCGCGCTGGAAGAATTTAATGGATAAAAAAAACGACTTTTGCACACCTGTTTCAAACCCCATGCGGAAGACCAAAAACCGTGACGTCACTTGATGGAGTGGCCGTCAGCAGCTGCGACCTACACAACATGGCAATGCCAAGTGAGATCAACATGAGTTGTGATCCCCCACAGCCTAAAAAGTCACGAGGGGGTGGCAGATATTGTGCTGTTGGTGAGTGCAGCAGCTCAGCAGGAGATGGATATTCTTTGCACACATTTCTATTTGATCCAGATACTCGAAAGAAGAGGACTCGGTTCGTGCAAACGTGCCAGGCCGCTAAGTTCTTTTTACACGTCAGTTCCAGCTGGACCACGGAAACGAGCCATTCCGACAGTTGCCGAGCCCGTTCGAGTGGATCAAAACTTTGTCTGCATTGTGCACGTATTCTTTGAAGGCAGAGTGGTGAGCTCGTACGATAGTCGCACGTTTATTCTGTTCTTATCTATGGACAGATCACACTTGTTACATTGAATGAAAGCATTAAGGCTTGCGGAAGGAAACTCTCTGCTCGCTGTCCACGCGTGATCGCACCAACAAGTCAGTCAGCAGCCTCCCCCTAGACTCGGTAAAGTCCGTACGCCTTTGGAATGTGTGTTCGGGCGTCCAGCTGGAACTGTACAGCTCGTTTCCAGCTAGAACTGACGAGGTAAAAAGAACTTAGCGTTCAAACTGATAAGGTAAAGGATTTGCAGAAACATCCCCAGAGTCACATTGGCTGTCACAATCACAGTCACTGCTTTTACATGATATAAATTCTGAGTGAGATGTGCAAGAACCATCAGAATCGCTTTCTGTCGCCGTCACTGACACTCATGTGACGTCATACCCAAGAGCAATTAAGCCATGCCAAGATTTATTTGATTACCTCCTGTTTTCTTGATTACAGGTGAAAATGCCCACTTTCGTGGATCGATTTCGTGTGATCAGGAGCGAATCAAATGTTTATTTTACCAAGTTATCAAACATTTCGTATTTCTGCATAAGCTGACCAGTTATTGAAAACCTCCAAAGTAGACCTTTAATCGTCCCTCATTTTGCACGATTACCAAACTTGTAACGTTTCCTCCTTTACTCGTGATAATTAGCTCGTTTTCATTTGTGTTCAACGTTTTGGACAAGATAATGACTGTCGTGCTTGATCAATAGTTATGGATGACAATTCTTTCATGATTATCATCAATCAAGCATCTTCACTGTTCAACATCTTGTTTTCTTGGCCAGTATTACCTGTTGCCAAAGCATAATCAGAGAGAGGGCTTTGCCTTGTTCCCATCCACCATTCAGTCACATAACTGGGATCTTTCTGCATCCAATGAACATCATTTTTATCTATCATCATTTTTATCTATCTTATTCACGCCAGCATTTTGCATACAACTTGCAAATTTACTGGTATCTTTAAATGAAGAAGAATTGAACAATGTAAATCTGACAACATGCCATCAAAGCAGTCAATAAAAAAAAACTACTGACCCAGGGAATTAGGTACGGAGATCAAATGATATAATTAACAACACTGGAACTAACGGTCAAGGCTGCAAACATCATTAAATCGTGCACTTTATAGCAAAAGCAAAGAACATGGTGAGTAGATACCTGGACCCTTGCTGGATGATGTTAGAGAGGGAGGCGTGGACACACACACTGGGGCGTGGTCGTACATTCTTAATCATCAGGTCACTCTCATATTTTTTTCTTAGGTTTCAGCATTAAAATTGTGTACCAATGCATCCAAAACGTGTGCAACAAATATCTGTCTGTGTATGTGACTGGGTATATGCAAAGTAAGTCATGCTGAACCTTATTTGTGGGACACTAATTCAATGTCAACTGAAAAGTAGGTCCAATTCCATTTAAATCGATTATTTTCATCTTTGAGCTCGAGTAGTGTGCGAAGTCATTAAATATAACAGGGATCAACTATGTATGACAGGAGTGAGTTGAGCTCGCTTTTGTGAGTAAAGACAGGCATTATAAATGAGATAAATGAACTTACTCAAGCTTACTGGCTCAATCTACTCATGTTCCGATTTCAGTTTAACACGCTCATCAGCCTGCAGGGGAGAAAGCTGGGACGTAAAGCACTTTCATAGCTCATAGTTACTGGCTACGTTGACACACTGCCGATGTATGCACATATTCAGTGTAATCTGATCTGTTTAGGATTCATTACATTGGCATAATCTGTCAACTCGATGCAGAGTCGCAACTTTTCAAGATGCATAACACAGATATGTTCTCAACATACTCCTCAAATGTCTCAGCTAGTTCTAACGACAGATCTGCAAATCAAGCAATTTGGATCAATTGTGAGAATGGAAAGGTGGGGGAAGGAGGGCGGCGAGTAGGGGTCGGGGTGGGGGTTAGAACAGCAGTGGACAATGTGTCTGACCAGCGTCACTGCATTCCCTTCACAGACACAATGTGTCTGACCAGCGTCACTGCATTCCCTTCACAGACACAATGTGTCTGACCAGCGTCACTGCATTCCCTTCACAGACACAATGTGTCTGACCAGCGTCACTGCATTCCCTTCACAGACACAATGTGTCTGACCAGCGTCACTGCATTTCCTTCACAGACACAATGTGTCTGACCAGCGTCACTGCATTCCCTTCACAGACACAATGTGTCTGACCAGCGTCACTGCATTCCCTTCACAGACACAATGTGTCTGACCAGCGTCACTGCATTCCCTTCGCAGACACAATGTGTCTGACCAGCGTCACCGCATTCCCTTTGCAGAGACAATGTGTCTGACCAGCGTCACTGCATTCCCTTGGCAGACATAAACAGGGACTGGCCACTGCCAAATACAGGTGTTCGTTGTACATTGAGATGTTGGGTGACTGCATTTACCGGTCACGATACGTCTGATTACCTTCTACGAAACACGTATTGTCACAAAGTGAGGCAGTTGTCTGAAAATGACCACTGGGACGTCATCTTGTGACTGAAGATATAACGGTTCGCAGCCCTTGGTAATCAAATATTGTTGAACACAAGCTCTGTCTCTAGTACTTCTAAGATGTGTTTTGGACAGCCATGTTCCTTGATCCAACTTTGAGGCTCAGGACTGATCTCGGGCTCATTATGTCCTTGTGATGGGAGCACAATCTGTTTTCCGAGTTGATCAGGCATAGGTAAAAATATTGGTGTTGACTGGTGACAACAAATAATTATGTGGCTTGTTGCTCATCACCATTATATGATCTCTGTTGCTTTGCAATTTTGTCTTCAATAGATTTTCGGTGAACGAGAGAATTGATGCTTCCGGAAGAGGGGGGGGGGGGGGGGGGGGGGGGGGGGGGGGGGGGGGGGGGGGGGGGGGGGGGGGGGGGGGGGGGGGGGGGGGGGGGAGTCCGAAAGGACGCTTATTTGGGATCGTAGTCTAAGTTGTCAACCATGCCAAATCTGAACGAACCTTTTTCTGACATTTGTTGGTACAGCTTCTTAGTCAACCTATACTGTCTGCAAATCTCGTGCACTCACTGAGATGCAGCTGGCATTACACTGTCGTGAAACTCTTTGTTTCTTTCTGCAAACAATTTCAAATGAACGTAAATCGGCGGAGGTCATTCTTTTATTTGTCCCGCGGAAAATGTGTGTCCTTATCTCTCCGACAACTTAAATCAGTCAGTTGGGAAAGAGTGACAGCAGCTTCTCTTTGCGGTTTTACATTTTGCTCTAATAGTTTTTATAACTGTTGAACTATTTAGGATGAAACTCATAAGCATTTCAGAGAGAAGGCTGGGACTGACTCTCCTTGAAAATAGTCATTAAACACTCCTGAATGTCCATTCTCTCCATAACATGTTCTGGGCTTCTTTGTCCAACTGAAAAGCATCAGAAGATTATATACTTATTTCAGAAGTGTCAAGATCTCTGTTGAATAGAAACACAACTTCTTTCCCTTGATTTGCACATGCGAGATCTGGAGTGGATACATCTGCCAAAGTGAGAGACATTAGGTAGGCAGACGGAGCAGGAATACCGTGCTGAAAACAGAGCCGAGCTGTGGTTGTTTTGAACGATTTCAAAAAAAGCTACAACTCTGGCGAGTGCATACGCTGCTGATCAGCTTGTTATGTCTTGTGATCCTGTAGCCTAATTTGTTGGTACACGTCTGCTGAAGGCAGACAAACCTGTAATGTGATAATGACAAACTATTACCGTCTTGCCGCTGAGAGCATGTTTAATTTAAAATTCTCGTTTGTAAAGTTTCTGAGCATTTGCACAATGTTGTCATCCAGGGATAGAGTAAGTGCTCTATGAAATCCTGCCGTACCAGAAGTTTCATTGCAGAACGAAGTATGTCAGTTCTGTGCCTGTCTCATTGAAGATTCACTGCAGAACGAAGTATGTCAGTTCTGTGCCTATCTCATTGAAGATTCACTGCAGAACGAAGTATGTTGGTTCTGTGCCTATCTCACATGAAGTTACATTGCAGAACGAAGTATGTCGGTTCTGTGCCTATCTCACCTGTCACACAGCTCGAATCCTCTTAAAGTGTCGGTTGTCACAGGACTAAGTTTACTGCTTGTTGGTTTCCATTTCCCTTTTCAACAGTGTTGCTTATTTTGCAACACATGATTTGTGCCATGAAGCTTTACCCTTTGTCTGGGAGTCCTTGAATTCGATTACTTCACGTGAATTGCACAGTGCAACAGAAACTACGGACTCACTAGCTCCTGAAAAGCTATCAAATTCTGACCAACGTAGATATAACCAGCTACATCTTGTGTTGCTCCCTTGCCTGGACATATCACAGGTGCTTGTTTAATTAACATTGGTAGAGAGCATATAGATTCCATTGAACAGTCGTTTTCATTCAGCTGGAAATGTTACACCTGGATTGTGTATTCGTTTATAATCATGAGACATCGTTATGTGTGTGTGTGTGTGTGTGTGTGTGTGTGTGTGTGTGTGTGTGTGTGTGTGTGTGTAGTGGATTGCCATACAATTTGCAACGGAATTGGTAAAAAATATTCGCATATTCCACTGTTAACAGCACTGAATATGTTATATAATACTTGGGACAAAACCCACAATTTCCATCTATTTTTCACAACTGTTATATTATGAGTGAGCCGCTGGTAAACGCACGCACATGAAATAGTACTGATTTTCCTGCTGAACGTAATCTTTAGCTTTAAGGGTACAATCTAAAACATTTCTATTATTTTCGAACCTAGGATGATTTAATTGAAAATGGAAATGAAAAAAAAACACAGAAATCATGCAAATGCGTAGGCACAACTGTTGACAACAGTAACACATTATCATAGTCAGAAAGCGGGACAGACAGGCCGCCGGAATTCATTGAAATCTGATTTTTCTATAATGTAAATCAAAAAGTAGCACACAAAGGACCGTGGCTCTTTCTTTTGCACCCTCATGAGAATGACTGAAACCACATCCTCATCCTGTAGACATCCAAGGGAAATTAATGTGCAGTGAACATTTCCTTTCACTTTTTTTCGCAGTTTGCACCTCGCAAAGTTCTTAAAACGGAGGGAAAGGGCAAAACATAAAGTGAAACGTACTACTTTTAGCATGGTATCCGATCTAGGTATGCACCGCTGTGAGTGATGACAGAGACTGAGAGGGTTAGGCCTGCACAGAGCACTGAGAGGGTTAGGCCTGCACAGAGCACTGAGAGGGTTAGGCCTGCACAGAGCACTGAGAGGGTTAGGCCTGTACAGAGCACTGAGAGGGTTAGGCTGCACAGAGCACTGACAGGGTTAGGCCTGCACAGAGCATTGAGAGGGTTAGGCCTCCACAGAGCACTGAGAGGGTTAGGCCTGCACAGAGCATTTGGAGTGGCAGAACTGGGTTTTAAAACTGGGATAGTGTCCGAAAATCCACAATGTCCTCCAGAAGCCCCTTGAGGCACTCCATGAAATCTGTAGTCAAGAGTTTCGAAACCGATTTTAAACAAATCATCCAGGTAATCAACGAAAACGATCTCAGCCTTTTTCCTGGCTGGAGGTCTTTTTGAGATGGCAGCAGAGTATCCGTCGGCCAGGTGATGTTAGTTTGCACAATGTTTGATGGCATGTCTGGATTGAGAAACTTGCTCCGAGGAACTGTCGGGAACGTTTTTTTTTTTTTTTTTTTTTCTTCAAGGTACTTTTCTTGCTTCTCACATCTGCCTTGGTCCGCCTGTATGCACATTTTACAAGAACAAGTCAAGGTTTGTCTCTGGTCTTCTTTCCAATCCGGCGCACCCGTGAAATGTCTCGCAGGTCTATTCACTCCTGCCTCGTGGAAAAATATAGCAGTTTGTAGAAAGAGAGGTTATGTTGCGGCAAGTGGCAGACGGACTGGTATTAGAGTTATCATGCCTGTGTTTACTGAGTGTGACAACTGAAGAGTTATTTTCTGTATTTTAATCATATTTGTAAAAATCTTTTAAAGTGAGCTGCATCACCCTTAATAATTCAATTTACTTAGCTATGCAGTATGAAGAATATGACCGAGACAAATAACGACTATCCCACGCTGTGTTTTGAAATGAGTTTGAATGAACAGCCTGTCAATACAGGGTTTGATTTTAACACTTCAGCGTTCCTGTTTCCCTCCCATTTCTCTCCATATCATTCACTGCTCTTTTCCACTTTCCCGAAAGCCTTGCTTAGTGACTGAGCATGCGTATTCTGTGCTTGATTCCCTACTCATTTACTGTCATTCCCCCCTTGTCCTGTGTGTGTGTGTGTATGTATGTATGTATGTGTGTGTGTGTGTGTATGTGTGTGTGAGAGAGAGAGAGAGAGAGAGAGAGAGAGAGAGAGAGAGAGAGAGAGAGAGAAATGTTTAGGATGGTCATACACAACTCTTAATTCATGGGGAGCAACATAGGTGTCCAATACATTATGTATCCAAGTTTTAGCTTTATTCGTTACTGGTTGAAGTTAAGTATCATAATCGGACAAGTTATTTCACAGCTCTTACAGTATGATCATATGGTTAACATTAGCGACTAGAAAAAGGTATTAGAGGCAAGATTAAGTTGTATTTGGATGGTGTGCGCTTGGTAAGGGAAAGCTAGGGAAAGAGGGAGTTAAATATGTAAAGACCGACAATGAATGATAGGCTGTTCATGGCAAAACACACGTTGTAATTTCAGTAACATGATACCTTCAGTGTGTTAAACCATAACTTGTGGAATCCTCAGTTATTTGTCTGGAACGGCATTTGTGATGAATTGACAAACTCTATAGATTTCCTTTGTCGATTCATTTACTAATAGTCTGTTTTTCAACGTTAATATATTTAGACTCTAAATGAATCTACATATTTCTTATAGCCAAAATGTCAATGATGATCCATAACCAAAGAAACGACAAACACAGGCGGACAAACAACAGGAAGCGAAGGCAGAGCGGAGGAGGGGAGGGTGTTGTTTGGAAAGGGGGTTGGGTGAAGGGGAAGGATTTGGTGGCAAATATCTTTAGAACGAAGTTCATTTTATTCTTTCTTGTTGAAAATTCGGGGTTGTGACTGGTGATGGTGGTGGTGGAGGTGGTGGCGGCGGCGGCGGCGGCGGCGGCGGTGGTGGTGGTGGTGGGGTTATCCCAAAGATATTTTGATTATGATAACACTTATTCCAATTCGTAAACTTAATAATATTTGGGAAAGAAACATTAGCACAGTAGCAGTTACGTATTTGTGTAAGCCATGTAAAATGGGAAAATGTGTTAAGGGATATCAAGTACAGCATATGCTTACATGTTGGGTTATTTTCCTAGTGAATGTCAGAATGTTGTGTTATTTATATATCCCCGTTTGTGGTGCAACAGTCTGATAGATACTAATCTGAACCTTTGTCATCGCATCCTTCTCTTGGCCTAACAGCAATTCTCTGCCTCTCAACCTTTCCTTCCCCTTGTCTTTTTTTCTTCCCGTGGTTCTTTACCTTTCGTGTCTATATATCCTCATCCTCCATCCACTCATCCGTTGTTTCCTCTCTATTAACTGTTGCTGTCTTCTTCTTCTTCTTCTTCTTCTCTCTTTATCTTTATTTCCTTCCTTTCCTTGCTCTCTCTCTCTCTCTCTCTCTCTCTCTCTCTCTCTCTCTCTCTCTCTCTCTCTCTCTCTCTCAAGTGCTGCACAAACAATGTGCCAACACTGAGAGATAACATCTATCAAAATACCATACCTGCTGTGCGTTTCATTTTTGTGTTGATTACCTCCTGGCTGGCTGGCTGCTCGTCTGCCTGTCAGTTTGCTTTTACCCACTCATCTGCTTTATCACTCACTCATTCATTCACTTGTTTATTCACTCTCTCTCTCTCTCTCTCTCTCTGTTTTTTTTCTTTACTCACTCTTCTGCCTTCTAACTCACTCACTCGTTCACTTGTTTATTAACATGTCTGTCTGTCTGTCTCTCTCTCTCTCTCTCTCTCTCTCTCTCTCTCCCTTCCCCATCTCTTCCTCCTCCTCTCTCCGTTCCTACCTCCCTCCCCCCTCCTCCCTCCCTCCCCTAATTCTCTCTTCTCTCTCTCTCTCTCCCTCCCTCCCCTCCCTCTCTCTCTCTCTCTCTCTCTCTCTCTCTCTCTCTCTCTCTCTCTCCGTCTAACTCAATGTTCAAACGGTCTCAAACGGAACTGCTTCACCTGTTGTCTCCTCTTATCTTCTCTTCGCTAATGACTGGAGTGGCTGAAGTAATAAACAGAAATGGAAAAATATTGATATAAGTTCCTGGATTAAGAGAAAGCTTCCTTTGCTATTTACAGACAATGTTGCTTTGATATCTTCCGAACTATAAGGATCCAAAATCAAATAAACACTTTTGAAAGGGCTCCTAATGAATTTGGTCTAAAAGTTATATAAAACTAAAGGCATGATTTTTTTTTTTTTTTTTTTTGTAGAAAAGGTAGACACCTTAGAGAACCACAAAAAGCGTTTTTGTTTTTTAAGAGAAACAAATTGAGGTGGGAAATGGCTGTAAATGCCCTGGCTTTATGACGACAACCAAGTTATCATAATCGTGTAACAGCACCAAAGCAAAATAGGGTCAATGTAAAGCGTTAGCTTAATGAAACCAATGTGGTCTAGTAAACATGGACATAAAGGTATTTTCTCAAGTATTTGACGTTCATGTTTTTGACATGTATTTATCAGAGATGGTGAAACTATAGAAGGAGTACAATCCGTTGCCTGAAAAATAAACTATCGAATGTGGGCTCCAAAACAACAGGTGCAATGGTGTGTGCTGAGACTGGTTGCTATATCATTCCTACAGACAGAACTTAAAGAGCAGTTGGATACTGATCCTGTCTGCTAGAAATTGAGCTGAACGTAATATCCAAGCGACGTTTTGTGCGTTATAGAAATAAAAATGATAACATTAAACTCGAAAAAATCAATGCAAATGAGCCCCGATGTCATGGCCATTTAGACAGATTTGACTTTTAAGCTTGGTTAGTTGGTATTGTCGGAAATACGAGAGTGGATGTTAAACGAGACAGGCAACATTAGACAGAGAACAACAAACGAGAAGTTCTTGCTCCAAGATGAGACAATGACACGCCCATATTTCCAAACGAATGCTGTTTACTGCCGAAGTCCATCTAGAATAAATGCATTTGTGATCGTTTCTGATTTACGATTTATTCTGTATGATAATCGTCAAAACAAAAACGCCACGCCAGTCTTGAGTAAATGGCAATTTGTGTTTGTTCGTTTCTTCGTGTTGTTGCGGTGTATAGGGCGCGGGATATGTGGACAAGCTTGGAGCATCGTGTTTAGAATGTGTTTGCGGGATGTGTCCTTGCCAGTTCTGTGTGCTTTGTGTCCGCAGTGCCGGGCGTACTGGTGCCGTGAGCAGCACTATGCTGAAGAGATGTGTGTATAAATGTCTTGCCTTGGCAGTACAGTTACCCTTTTTTTGTTTTTTTCGGTGACACGTGAGAATTTACGAAGACCCCCCCCCCCCCCCCCCCCCCCCACACAACGCACCCTTTCTGCAAAAGCAGGATGAATTCGTTTCCTTCTAAAATGTAACTTTTGAATTCCGCTACATAGAAGGTACTAGTTCTTTAACTTCTTTCAAACGTGAACACTAGCTGGGCAATGAGAGTATTTCTAAGAGATGTGGCATTGCTATGTTCACTAATCACGCGCTAAAGAAAAGAAGAATCACTATCTTAAATCAGAGAAACCTTTGTTAATTTTCGAAAAGATAACATGCCTTTTTTTTTTTTAATCGTTCTTCTTTTATGTGTGAATTTTCCATGTGCCCCGCACTTTCTGTTTTAAAGACCGAGTCTTAACCCGATAAAATGTGTGCTCCTATGTGTGACTTGCCTCGCCCGATAGAGTTCCTTTGATGGTCTTACACAGCGAAGAAAAATATATAGCTTAACTGCATGGTAGAAACCAATGAATGTGCCTGAACTTCCTGTTACTGATTCTGAGCCAAACATGAAAACAAACACTTTACAGCTGTAACACAAAGAACAACTATTAAGACACAGAATACAGCGATTAGTAATTTGTTATCCATAACAGTGATAATTCAAATCCTATTTCCTATATATTGATGTGCTTGAGGTGGAAAAGAAATTGTGTACATTAGAAACAGTGCTGTTGCGATGGTCTTGACAGTAGAACTTGGGGATATTCTCACCTCTTTTTGCAATATTTATTAAATGCATACATAACCTGTTTTGTCAAAACAAATGCCCCTTTTCACATACCTAAGTGCCGTCTATCTTTTCAGAATAGTCCTTCCAAGAGCAGACACATATGAAAATTATCAACACTGTCAAAATTGCTTGAAATGGTTTCAATGTTCCAAATTTCATTTTATCATGCATGGCTTATTTCACCCAATTATATCATATCAGAGAGAATCATTCTTTTCAGGCAATGCCGACTTATCCTACACACTAGGAAACCGACAATCAAATATAAGCAAAAATGTAAATGTGGAGTCTCTGGGGGAAAAATCGGTTATGTATGAGATTGCTGAATCGTTCGAATAAAAAAGAAAGGAAAAAGAAAAACATGATTCATTGGAGAAAACAACCATGTTCGGAGCACTGCTCCTTTCCACACAATGAAGGCGCTACAAAGTAACGTCACAATGCATGCGTCATAGGCATCATGCGGCGTAATGTGCCACAAGCTATGACCTTTTGGTCAGTTTGAAAACACACACACACACACACACACACAAACTGCGATGCGGAACAGCCTTTGCCAGTCCATACCTGTTCTGGTTCTGGCTCTGACTGTAAACATGATTCATCATCTGTTGCTAACAATTGCCCCATGACTGTACCACATGGAAATCCCACGGGGTCCTAGGTCCAATCTGACTTCCCTCGACATTTGTTTATGAATATTTGGCTGATCATACCGAACTGGATCTAAAAGATAAGATCAGGAGCATTCTACATCAGAATTTAAACATGTCGTGTGGACTGAAGTTAATCAACAGTCCATTTATGTTGTGCCAAGAGTGCCGTTCCTACCCAACGCCCTGACACTATATATATTTTTTTTTTTTCATTCTTCACTTTAGTTTGACACTATGTCACGGAATAAGATGCTATAGACACGGTTCAAGCTTATTAAAAAAAAAAAAAAAAAAAAAAAAAAAAAAAAAAAAAAAAAAAAAAAAAAAAAAAGAGCAAAAGAAATTTCATATAGCGTATGTGAAGGGGGAGGGGGGAGAGGAGGGAGTCGGAGGTTATATACGCGCTTTTGTTTGTATGTGTGTGGAGGGGAGAGGATAGAAGGGTCGAGGTGAGTCTGCGAGTGTGTATAAGAGGGAGGGAGGGGAGAGAGAAGCATAAAGCGTTCATAATTTAGGGACCGAGAAATGTATGTTTTTTTCTTCCTTATCTCCACATTACACATCTGTTCAGATCTCCCTCTCTCTCTGTCTCTCTCCCTCTGAAGCATATTGTGCCTCTTTTCTGCTCTTGTATTCGATTCGAAACTGCTCTGATGTCTCTACGCGTGTGTGATCCGTCCATGTCTGAGAGCTTTTGTATTTGTGCGCTCTGTGTGTGTGGTGCTCTCTCTCTCTCTCTCTCTCTCTCTCCCCCCCCCCCCCCCCCCCCCCCCCGCCCCCCATGTACGTTAGCGCTCGTGATATCTATCTGTCTGTCTACCAATTAAGTGTACCAATTAACACACACACACACACACACACACACACACACACACACACACACACACACACACACACACACACACACACACACACTTGCGCGCGCGCATATTAACATACTAGCTCCCGGTAGCTGCTGGCACACACGCACAAGCACGTGAGCGCGCACACATACACACACACACGCGCGCGCGCGCGCGCGCGCAGCGCAGAGAGAGAGAGAGAAGTGAGACAGAGAGAGAGAGAGAGAGAGAGAGAGAGAGAGAGAGAGAGAGAGAGAGAGAGAGAACGAACGAAGTTTAATGCTAACAAGCTGTTAAGCCACTTAACAAATCGGCGCGATGTACAATGACAAAATGCGACACGATTCATTGACACGGAAAAGCAATGCTTTTTCTTTCACTTTACAAAACAAACAAACAAACAAACGCGAACGAGAAAATGTCACTGATATGCCTTCACTGTCAGTTTAGTTATGTAGATGACGGTGACCCCAGGATCAGTCCGTGGACAGCGTGCAGCCGCCGCAAAGCATGTGCTTGGGTTTTTCTGCGTGTTCTGTGTTGAGAGAGAGAGAGAGACAGACAGACAGACAGACAGAGACAGAGGCAGAGACAGAGAGGGATCACAGGATGAGGTGGGAGATTGTGCGCATTTGACGCAAAGTCCATCGTTTTACGTTACAACTACAAAAGGACCACTTGCATCTTTTATCCTGCCTCTGTATTCCAGCCCCTATGTAAGGTAATGTTGCTTACAGCCCAGCCGACCGCAAAGGATCATATCAGGGTTGTCACGCGTTGAAGGCAACTCACACACAAAAAAAAATCATACACACTTACCTCTGAAATACTTACTCTAAGTAGTGCACTAAGTACATTCGTAAGGAAGCCACATCCAAGCACAGGGCAGGGAGAATGATTGTACAGTCAGATCATCACTACTGCGAAAGTAAAGTTGTTTAGCGTAGGCACAGTTGTTTACAAAAACTCACTGATGGTGTGGGGCTGTTGATATTGTTGTTGATGTTGTATTGGCAAAAATGCAACGAAAGACGACCACACTACATCCACAATTACTGGAC
>JADBJO010003745.1:115000-162233 GCA_016801955.1 Conus betulinus
AAAAAAAAAAAAATAAAAAAAAAAGTCAATAAGTATGGGTATGGAAGAAAGGAGAGTGGGTTAGAGGATTCTTAAACAGCAGGGTTGCCGTGGCAACAGTCTCAGAGGCGAAGGCGATGGTGATGTCAATACTAGTGGTGGTAGTATCAATACTAGCATATTATTACTGAATGGTACTACTAACAGCGATAGTGAAGGTTAAGGTAATAGAAAAACACAATACAGAATTATATATTTAGGAAAAACATTTTTATAATAATCAAATAAATAAATAAATGTGCGCGTTTGTGTGCGCGCGCGCGCGTGCGTGTGTGTGTGTGTGCGCGCGCGTGCGCGTGTGTGTCCCACTGTGTGTGTGTGTGTGTGTGTGTGTGTGCGCATGCGTGCGCGCGCGTGTGTGCTTGTGTGTGTGTGTGTGTGTGTGTGTGTGATATGTGTGTGTGTGTGGGGGGGGGGGGGGTGCGCATAGTTATCAACATTTCCACAACATATGCACAGGAAAGAGGGAAGATGGAACAGGAGTTCATGTTGAAGAAATAGTGAAAGAAAATAAAAGAAAAGAAAACCAAATGACGTGAAGGAAATGGAGTGGACAAGTATCTGAATGAACAATAGACTGATGTGAGAAATAGAGAGGGTGTGGTGAGAGAAGGGAAAGGAAGAGAGCTATAAGTTATGTGTAGGGTAAATAGTGGGGAGATATGTATTATGTGTGTTTAGTGGGAAGATATTGTGGGCTGAGACTGAAGTGGTGGGTTGGTACATGTAACTTTAAGGTGTTGATGGTATGAAGGTGGAGGGAAGAAGGGGATGGGTTTATATACTGACTGGGGGGGGGGGGGGGGGGGGACATATTCACACACTATACACAATCTCTCTCTCTCTCTCTCTCTCTCTCTCTCTCTCTCTCTCTCTCTCTCTCTCTTCCCTCTCCCCCCCCCCCCCCCCTCTCTCTCTCTAAAACTTAAGTTATTGTATCTAAGTATTATCATTATTTTAATTCTACAATTATGGCTGGCAATGGGATTAGTGATAATGGGCATAATGTTTAGAAGTATAAAGGTAAAAATGACAATGTAGTGATGTAATGATGTTGATGTAAAGGTAAAGGTAATGATATGATGATAGTGATACAGTAATAAAGGTTTTAAGTAATATAGGTAGGATGATATTAGGTGGAAAGGAGCTGAAATGCGCAAAGAACAACAGCAGACAGTACTAGAATGATGATAATAATGATAGTAGCGATGGTAAGTGCAGTAACACTAGCGGAAATAAAGGCGTCAGGAAAGAAAAGGAAACGACCAACGATAAAGGACCTAGCATTCTATTTATAGTGTGTGTGTGTGTGTGTGTGTGTGTGTGTGTGTGTGTGTGTGTGTGCGCGCGCGCGCGCGTGCGTGAGTGCGCGCGCGCGCGCATGCGCGCGCGTGTGTGTGTGTGTGTGTGTGTGTGTGTGTGTGTGTGTGTGTGTGTGTGTGTGTGTGTGTGTGCCCCATTAGTAATGTCAGCCTTATTCATTGGTTACCTCCACCCCCAGCAACCGCCATACCTACCAACACCCCTACACACATCATTACTAGGGCAGGGGGAGGAGGAGAGGAGTAAGTCGATTGACGTAGCAAATGGAGAGACTCAGAGAGTGTAGGGAAAAGGGAAAAGATGATAGCTGCAACCTATGTCTGAGGTAAACAGTGGGAGGTAGGGTAGTGTGGGTGGGTGTAGGTGGAGGATATTTCAGATTGGAGCTGCAGTGGTGGAATGGTATATACTACTTTTGGACGTTGATGCCATGAGGATGGACGGTGCCCAGTTTGGCAATGAGATGAGATTCCTGCATAAGGCGTTCCAAGTTGTCACTCTTCGATTGCCAAAGTGCCAAGACTTTGACATGGTTGATGTTGTGTTGGGCATGGTTGAAGTGTAGAGCGACTGGTTTGGGCCGATGGTGGCGGATGTCGGCCAGGTGTTCAGAGATGCGCGTCTCAAGTGTGCGAGATGTCTCACCTACATAGATCTTACCGCACAGCTGACAGTGGATGCATACACAATGTTGTGGCTCTGGCAGGAGAAAGTGCGTTTAAATAGTGAAGAGCCCGTGGGGCCATGTAAGATGGTGTGTCTGGTTTGGTGAGAGAGCAGATTTGCAGTTGGGTTTTGAGCAGGGGAAAGTACCTGGTGGCTTAGGTGTGGATATTTTGTTCAGCTTAGAGCGCACCAGTAGGTCGTTGAGGTTTTTGTCACGTTTGAAAGTGATCATTGGTTTGGTCTCAAAGGCAGGTGCAACAACATCTTCTCTCTGTTGATGCCACAAGAACCCTTATTTCTGCCTTCATTCTATCTAGACTTGATTACTGTAATTCTCTTTTAGCTGGCTGTCCCCAGAATCTTCTTAGTCGTCTCCAGAAAGTAAGAAAAAACAATGCTGCTCATTTGATTCTCATACAACCCAGATCTTCTCATATCACTCCCTTACTTATTTCTCTTCAGTGGTTGCCTGTCGAAAAACGAATAAACTACAAACTGTCCTTACTCTGCTTTAAATCTTAAGAGATGCCTTGAAGGAAGACGAAGTTTGAACTACGCACGCGCACGTGAGTTTGTGTCAATATGCACCCTTCTTTGTAGATTCATGGTACTTATTGCAATATTCATCTTCTTATTGGTTTCATTTATGTTTTCTTCAGCCTTTACGGTATTTGTAAGCCTTAGGGCTTATGATGTAAGATAAAGCGCCATAAATAATCACTATTATTACTATAAGAGGACAGATCCCCCAGACAACGGTGTGTCTCTAAAACAAAAGTTACAATGAACAATGACGGAATAAAACCAACACTTACAAAATGTTCATTGAGCTACAATCTTTCTTCCCAATATACGCATGGACAAAGAAGCACGATCACTGCAGGTTCACACTGTTTCAAAACATCGACAACAAAGAAAGATACTTTACTTTCGTAAAATGAAGTTGGAAGATTGAAAACAAAATTCGTCACAAACCAAGTTTTCAATTACTAGATTTTCTTTAGTCCTTTTCTTCCAGCCATAGTAATATTTGAACAAATCTTAAATAAATGTCAGCGAACCGCCCAGAGAAACGTGGACAAACGAGTCACAAGACAACACACAACGCGTTTCGACCTCTTAGGTCTTCCTTCATACCATCAACACCTTAAAGTTACATGTACCAACCCATCACTTCAGTCTCAGCCCACAATATCTTCCCACTAAACACACATAATACCATATCTCCCACTATTTACCTTACACATAACTTATAGCTATCTTCCTTTCCCTTCTCACCACACCCTCTCTATTTCTCACATCAGTCTATTGTTTATTCAGATACTTGTCCACTCCATTTCCTTCACGTCATTTGTTTTCTTTTCTTTTATTTTCTTTCACTATTTCTTCAACATGAACTCCTGTTCCATCTTCCCTCTTTCCTGTGCATATGTTGTGGAAATGTTGATAACTATGCGCACCCCCCCCCCCCCCCTCACACACACACACACACATATCCACACACACACACACACACACACAGCACACAGGCGCGCGCGCGCGCGCGCATGCGCACACGCACACACACACACAGTGGGACACACACGCGCACACACACACACACACGCACGCGCGCGCGCGCGCACAAACGCGCACATTTATTTATTTATTTGATTATTATAAAAATGTATTTCCTAAATATATAATTATGTGTTGTGTTTCTATAACCTTAACCTTCACTATCGTTGTTAGTAGTACCATTCAGTAATAATATTGCTAGTATTGATACTACCACCACTAGTATTGACATCACCATCGCCTTCGCCTCTGAGACTGTTGCCACGGCAACCCTGCTGTTTAAGAATCCTCTAACCCACTCTCCTTTCTTCCATACCCATACTTATTGACTTTTTTTTTTAATAATAATATTTTGACCATTATTAGTATCCCTATCAGTAATATTATTATCATCATTACGACTTTGACTCACACATTATTTCCCTTCCGACAGCCTCGTTCTCATTCAACGCCTTCCTTGCGCTGAACTCAGAAGCAATCTCAAGCGATCAAAGCTAAGTGCATTTTCGTTATTTTGTCTGTCTTTATTTCACCTGAGGAAGACCTACGAGGTCGAAACGGGTTGTGTGTTGTCTTGTGACTCGTTTGTCCACGTTTCTCTGGGCGGTTCGCTGACATTTTTTTAAGATTTGTTTAGATTTCCGCCTGCAGTCGTTTCACTTTGCAACTAGATCCATAGTAATATTTGGCTTTGTTTTTCATGACAATAAGTGATATTCCTTTATATGAAAAAAAAAAGGGGGGGGGGGGGGGGGGGGGGGGTGGGTGTGTGTGTGTGTGTGTGTGTGTGTGTGTGTGTGTGTGTGTGTCTGTCTGTCTGTCTGTCTGTCTGTCTGTGGGTGTGAGCGTGCGCGCGCGCGTGTTTGTGGGTGTAGGTGTGGTTGTGTCAGCGCATGGGTGTACGCAGCGTGTGTGCGTGTTTGTGTGCGTGCGTGCATGCGTGTGTGTGTCGGGACTGGGGAAGGTGGAGGGTAAGCGTGTGTGTGCACCCGTGTGTGTGTGTGTGCTTGTGTGCGTGCGTGCGTGCGTGTGTGTGTGTGTGTGTGAAAAATATGCTATCATTAAAATATTCATATTCGTTGCTGTGATCTTCTGACACGAAAGCATTGTGTCCAACACAATGTAAGGAGGGGAGGGGGGGGGGGGGGCTGCTGTTAAAGACGAGGAAGGGGGAGGAAGGAGGCAGTGAGGGGAGAGACAGACAGACAGGTAGACAAGACAGACAGACAGACAGACAGACAGACAGACAGAGAGAGAGAGAGAAACAGACACACAGAGACAGACAGACAGACAGATGAGAGGCAGACAAAAGACAGGCAGGCGCGCGCGCACACAAACACACACACACGCACACACACGCGGGCGCGCGCGCGCGCTCGCACAAACACACACCCCCTCTAGAATAAGGCATAAAACAACCCAGAAGATATAGGTAAACGACTGGTACAGAAACAGAAAAAAATGAGCGGGAGATTTGAAGAGAAAAGGAAAGACAAATAAGGAGGAAGAGAAGAAGGTGGAAGGGGAGGGGAGGAGGAGGAGGAGGAGGCAGAGGAAGAGTCGAGGATCCGCAGCACAGGCGGAAGGTGTCAGCATGTGTTATCTGGATGAGAAAGGAGACGTTTGCGGGGGGATGGGGGGCGGGGGTTACGAAGAATGACACTCTTGGTCCTTGACACATCAGTGGATGCATGTCACTGACGTGCCCTTCACAACTCTGACATGCCCTTCACGCCCTCTCAAACACTTTCTCAAATCACATTGTTTTCCCCTTATCTGTTCCCCAAAGCCCAAACCCCGAGTTCGAGAAACATGGCGTAGTACAACAGAAGAACAAACACGGAGCCTTCTAAAATGTTCGAGAATTGTGACGTAACACAGCCAATTCAAACCGATGGAACTATTCCAGCGGATCGGAAACCTTAACATATCAGAGCCAACCAAAATGCTCAGAACATGTTTTTAATCTGGAAACTGTTGGCACAATCGGCACTGTTCTGGGACTCTAAAGCGACCTCCGGAATTATCACGCAAACTGTCTGTATTTCATGTGGTAAAGTAACGAACGTCACGTGAATCTTAACACAATAACGGCGAAGCCTAAATATGTCTATCCCAATCAACAGAGGATGTGTCCATCCCAATCAACAGAGGATGTGTCCATCCCAATGAACAGAGGATGTGTCCATCCCTATCAACAGAGGATGTGTCTATCCCAATCAACAGGGGATGTGTCTATACCAATCAACAGGGGATGTGTCTATCCAAATCAACAAAGGATAAGTGAAGTCAGTCTGCTTGTAACAATGATCTCCACAAAAATTAATTCTTCAGGGGGCGGAGAGAGAGAGAGAGAGAGAGAGAGAGAGAGAGAGAGAGAGAGAGAGAGAGAGAGAATTTGACAACTGACATTCTTCTTCTTCTTCTTCTTTTTGTTGAGTGTCCACCTTCACCAAGCTGAAGGGGGGGGGGGGGGGGGGGGGGGGGGGGGTATTAAAAGTGTTCTTTCAAATAGCACACAAAAACACAACATACACATACATATATACAAAAAAAAAAAGAGAGAAAGAGGCGAGTGAAAAAGGAAACTGCTCTGCAGAATTCTTTCTGCAGTCGAAATAATTTAGCTTAATGCGTTACAGACGAAACATAGGTCAATACTAGATCAAAGTAAATGATAATTAAGGATCATCCGACGGTAATCACGAAATCGTCAGATATATAGTTTCCAAAATACAGAAGGATACGAAGAATTTCGACCACTCCCTCTCTGGCCTTTCTAGCAACTTCTGAACAGCCTGCCTTTACACTTAGTTTTTGCAGTAAAAGCCATGCCTAGATATTCATATTTGTTTGTTACCTTTACCTTTTCATTCCCATACCAGCAGATTTCGTTCGCTGCAAAGTGTCCCCTTTTAAGGAAAACTGTTATGTTAGTTTTGTCCAAATTTCTTGTTAGGCTTAGTCTGTCTACTTCAAGTTTTAATACATTCAGTTGATTTTGTTATCCAGCCGAAGTATCTGATAATAAAATAATGTCATCAGCAAACAGTAACATAAATACTTTTGCGGCTCCTGCAGCTAACTGTATGCCATGTCTTCCTCGTTTGGACACCTCTACAGCAAATTCATAAAAAACGAAAAGTGTTTTGCGGGCTTAGCACACAGTCTTGCTTAACTCCTCTTTGGGCAATCGAAATACTGGGAATATAAACATTTATCGCGTACACAGGGCAAGACAGTCTTAGGGATTTCATTCAGTGCTTGATACAACATCCCATAAATGCCTGCTTTTCTTAAATGTTTGAGTTGACAGAGTCGAAAGCCTCCCTAAAATCAATGAAGGCAACATATAATTTTGAGTTTCTAGAAAGATACTTTTGAACTAAAGAATAAAGCGTGAAAATATTATCAACTGTACTGTAGCCCCTTCTAAACCCAGCTTGCTCTTCAATCATTTTCTTCCCTTTCTGCGCATTTTCTTACTTAGACTTATACTTAGATGCTCCCCCGCGTCTTGCGACGCATGAGGCGGTCAAGACGCTCCACTGTGCACGGTTCTCAGCCAGTTTGCTGGTGTCACTCCATCCTCTGTCAACGAGTCGGAGGTCTCTCTCCACTGTCTGTCGCCAGCTCATCCTGGGTTTGTCCTCTTTTTCTCTGGCCTGCTGGGGTCCATTTAACGGCCTGGTTTACAGGTCTTCAAGAGGGTAATCTTAAGACATGACCCAGCCAGTGGAGGCCGTCTGCAGACGATGGTTGACACGGGGAGCTGTGTGAACCTACCCCTGACCTCTTCATTTGGTACAAAGTCTGACCATTTGATGCCCAAGATCTTACGTAGGCACTTAGTATCAAAAGCGTCGAGTTTCCTCTCCTGAGTGGTCTTCAGTTGCCAGGTGTCACATCCATATAACAACGTTGAAATCACACTGGAGTTATAAAATTTCAGTTTGATTCCAAGGGAGAGTTTCTTGCTGCTCCATATTTCAGTTCAGCTGATTGAATGCTAATGTTGCTTTCCCAATATGGCACTTGAGTTCATGGTCGAGGTCACTGGCGTTGTTAATAGAGCTGCCTAGGTATGTAAAGTTCTCTACTACTTCCACTTGTTTTCGGTTGATGAATGTCCGTTGGCCCTTGTGTTTACCGGTAAGCATGTTTTAGTCTTTTTGGCACCGATGATGAGGCCAATGTTGCTTGCAAATTTGCTGATGTTGTCTACAAGCACCTGCAGATCTTGAGTGGTGCTTGCAAGAGCGGCAGTGTCATCGGCAAAATCCAGATCTGAAAGGCGGTTCCCTTCTGTCTACTTGATTCCCTTTCCTTGGGTTGCGTGTTTCAGAACCCAGTCAATGGCAATTGCAAAGAGGAGAGGGGAGAGGATACAACCTTGCCTTACTCCGGTGACAACTTCAAACCAGTCACTGTAGCCCATCTTCCGTCCTGACTCTGCACTTGGAGTTTAAGTATATCTGCTCAATAACCGACACAACTTTCTCTGGGATGCCGCAGGTTTTCATGATTTTCCACAATGATGGTTTGTGGACACTGTCAAACGCTTTGGAGAAATCTTAAATAAATGTCAGCGAACCGCCCAGAGAAACGTGGACAAACGAGTCACAAGACAACACACAACGCGTTTCGACCTCGTAGGTCTTCCTCAGGTGAAATAAAGACAGACAAAATAACGAAAATGCACTTAGCTTTGATCGCTTCAGATTGCCTCTGAGTTCAGCGCAAGGAAGGCGTTGAATGAGAACGAGGCTGTCGGAAAGGAAACAATGTGTGAGTCAAAGTCGTAATGATGATAATAATATTACTGATAGGGATACTAATAATGGTCAAAATATTAAAAAAAAAAAAAAAGGTCAATAAGTATGGGTATGGGAAGAAAGGAGAGTGGGTTAGAGGATTCTTAAACAGCAGGGTTGCCGTGGCAACAGTCTCAGAGGCGAAGGCGATGGTGATGTCAATACTAGTGGGTGGTAGTATCAATACTAGCAATATTATTACTGAATGGTACTACTAACAACGATAGTGAAGGTTAAGGTAATAGAAACACAATACAGAATTATATATTTAGGAAATACATTTTTATAATAATCAAATAAATAAATAATTGTGCGCGCGCGTGCGTGTGTGTGTGCGCGCGTGCGCGTCCCACTCTGTGTGTGTGTGTGTGTGTGTGTGTGTGTGTGTGTGTGTGTGTGTGTGTGTGTGCGCGCATGCGTGCGCGCGCGCGCGCGCGCGTGTGTGTGTGTGTGTGTGTGTGTGTGGATGTGTGTGTGTGTGTGTGTGTGGGGGGGGGGGGGGGGGTGCGCATAGTTATCAACATTTCCACAACATATGCACAGGAAAGAGGGAAGATGGAACAGGAGTTCATGTTGAAGAAATAGTGAAAGAAAATAAAAGAAAAGAAAACCAAATGACGTGAAGGAAATGGAGTGGACAAGTATCTGAAAAACAATAGACTGGTGTGAGAAATAGAGAGGGTGTGGTGAGAAGGGAAAGGAAGATAGCTATAAGTTATGTGTAAGTAAATAGTGGGAGATATGGTATTATGTGCGTTTAGTGGGAAGATATTGTGGGCTGAGACTGAAGTGGTGGGTTGGTACATGTAACTTTAAGGTGTATTTAAGTAAGGTGTATTAAGGTGTTTTAATATAGGTAGGATGATATTAGGTGGAAAGGAGCTGAAATGCTCAATGAACAACGGCAGACAGTACTAGAATGATGATAATAATGATAGTAGCGATGGTAAGTGCAGTAACACTAGCGGAAATAAAGGCGCCAGGAAAGAAAAGGAAACGACCAACGATAAAGGACCTAGCATTCTATTATAGTGTGTGTGTGTGTGTGTGTGTGTGTGTGTGTGTGTGTGTGTGTGTGTGTGTGTGTGCGTGAGTGAGCGCGCGCGCGCGTGTGTGTGTGTGTGTGTGTGTGTGCGTGTGTATGTGTGTGTGTGTATGTGTGTGAGTGTGTGTGTGTCCCATTAGTAATGTCAGCCTTATTCATTGGTTACCTCCACCCCCAGCAACCGCCATACCTACCAACACCCCTACACACATCATTACTAGGGCAGGGGGAGGAGGAGGGGAGTAAGTCGATTGACGTAGCAAATGGAGAGACTCAGAGAGTGTAGGAAAAGGGAAAAGATGATAGCTGCAACCTATCTGAGGTAAACAGTGGGAGGTAGGGTAGTGTGGGTGTGTGTAGGAGGAGGATATTTCAGATTGGAGCTGCAGAGGTGGAATGGTATATACTACTTTTGGACGTTGATGCCATGAGGATGGACGGTGCCCAGTTTGGCGATGAGATAAGATTCCTGCATAAGGCGTTCCAAGTTGTCACTCTTCGATTGCCAAAGTGCCAAGACTTTGACATGGTTGATGTTGTGTTGGGCATGGTTGAAGTGTAGAGCGACTGGTTTGGGCCGATGGTGGCGGATGTCGGCCAGGTGTTCAGAGATGCGCGTCTCAAGTGTGCGAGATGTCTCACCTACATAGATCTTACCGCACAGCTGACAGTGGATGGCATACACAATGTTGTGGCTCTGGCAGGAGAAAGTGCGTTTAATAGTAGTGAAAGAGCCCGTGGGGCCATGTAAGATGGTGTCTGGTTTGGTGAGAGAGCAGATTTTGCAGTTGGGTTTTGAGCAGGGGAAAGTACCTGGTGGCTTAGGTGTGGATATTTTGTTCAGCTTAGAGCGCACCAGTAGGTCGTTGAGGTTTTTGTCACGTTTGAAAGTGATCATTGGTTTGGTCTCAAAGGCAGGTTTATGATTTTCTACTATGTGCCAGTTAGACTTCAGGATCCTGCAGATGGGCAGATTGTGAGGATGGAAGAGAAGACAGGCAGTGGGTCTGTCTGTCTGTCTCTTTGGGAGGTTTAGTTTCCAGAGTAGATGTTCTGGATTTAGCTGCAGTGCGGCTGAGAGCATCATTGATGACGGCACTAGGGTATCCACGGTTGGTGAAAAAATCAGACATTTTTGCTGCTTGTATGGTGAAATCTTCTTCGCTAGAGCAGAGTCTGCGTAGGCGAAGGAATTCAGAGTATGGAATGCTTTTTTAGTAGACTGGTGGTGGGAAGATGTGTAGTCCAGGTATGAGTGCGCATCAGTAGGTTTGTAGAAGACTGAGGTTTGAAGCAGTCCATCTTTGAGGGAGATAGTGATGTCCAGGAAGTTAACCGACTGTGAAATGGTGTAGGTCAGCTGGATGGATGGATGGAAGGTCTGAGCAAAGTTGAGGAAATTCTGGAGGTCATGTTCTGGCATGGATGTGGCTCCCAATCCATCATCTATGTATCTTTTGTAGAGCTCTGGTGTTGGGCCTGTGTAAGAGGTTAGTAGGCGGTGTTCTAGGTGTCCCATGAAGAGGCAGGCATAGGATGATGGTCCCATTTTGGTTCCCATAGCAACACCACTGATTTGTGAGAATGTATGGTTGTTAAATTCAAAAGTATTGAGGGTGAGGACTAATTCTGCAAGTCTGACCAGTGTAGCTGTGGGAGGGTGTTGTTGGTTAGGGAGCCGTTTGTTAAGGAAGAATGCGAGGGCCTTCAGTCCATCAGCATGAGGGATGGAAGTGTAGAGAGAGACGACATCAAGTGTAAAGAGGAGGCTGGGTTGAAAAGTGGGATCTGTGTTGTATGAATTAATCATGTTGAGTGTGTGTGTAGTGTCTTTGAGGTAGGTGGGGAGGCCTTGTACTATGGGTTGGAGGAGAGAGTCTAAGTACTGTGAAATGTGTGTTCTGTAGGGCAGCTGCATGCAGATACAATGGGTCTGCATGTGTGTATTGTTTTGTGTATTTTAGGGAGCAGGTAGAAGGTGGGTTGTTTGGTGTCTGTCATTATGAGAGTTTTTGGCTGTCTTCGGTAAGTTGTTATGTTTGATTTCTTGTTTAACTGTGGTTGAGATGAGTTTCTGGTGTTGAGGGAGGGTTGATACTGTGAGTGGTGTATAGAAATTTGTGTCTGACAGTTGTCTGTGTGCTTCTTTTATGTATAGCTGTTTGTCCCAGACCACCACTGCACCACCTTGTCTGCTGGTTTGATGACGATGTCTTGTCGTTGTCTCAGTGATTCAAGGGCTTTTTTGTTCATCCCGTGAGAGGTTGGAATGGCGACAGGTTTGGATTTCACTTGAGAGATTTCTTTTCTACACTTTTTGATGGTAGAGAGTCAACTTCAGTGGATTTGTCAAGAGGTGGCTGGCGAAGTGCTGGAGTTCGAAAAAGGTGGGTAAAAATGTCTGAGCTCTCTGGTAGAGGGGGCTTTGGCACACCGTCAAGTGCAGCCATCCATCTTAATTTTCTAAAGAATCTTTCAACATCAACGTGGTTTTGATATTTATTGGTGGTAGCTGAATGGGAATAAATTTCAGACCTTTTGCCAGGACTGATCTTTCATCATTGGTGAGAGTCAGATATCAGGAATGCAGCGAACAAGGTGGTGGTGTTGCTCATGTGTGATAGAGGGGTCAGTGTTGTGTGCAGGGGGGTTCACTGGTTTGGGTTTGCCTTGTATTTGTTTTGTAGTTTCGATAACTTGTCTTGCTTAATCTGGTAGCAGTGATTGTGAATGAGTTGGTTGTGTGTATGGATGAGCTGTCTGAGTCTTGAAGCAGTGGCTATGGGGCATGATGATTGTGGTTTGTTGTTTGAAATATTGAAGAAGCCGGGAGAGAGATTCCAGGGATGAATTGAGTGTTTTGATATGTGCCAACATGAGTCTACGGCTGGCTTGGAATAGAATCCTTGTAGTGGTAGTGGTAAGAGCGGTATTATGAAGATCGGATGGGGGTGTGAGAAAGTGCGAAGCCGCGAGGGGTGATTCGCAGTCGAATGCATTGTTTTAGAAAGTTGAGATGGGATGCAGATTTCGTTTTCTGAAACTGTGTTTTAGCATACCCTAGTGCAAATGGGCTGGATGATAGGTGGCAGAAAAAAATAGACTGGTGAAAACTTGCATGTGTACGGGAGAGGAATTGGGGGGCCGGCATTATGTTCTGATTTAGGTTCTTACTGTAGAGTTGGTTGAGAGAAGAAGTAGAGTTAGGAGGTCAGAAGTGCCTGATTGCGATCGCACGTACACGACTAAAAACGTATGTTAAACAAAATACGGATCAATGATTAACAGTATACAATGATCAAAAGACGTATACAAGATAACAATTGCACACACTGTCGACCTCTTAGGTCTTCCTCAGGTGAAATAAAGACAGACAAAATAACGAAAATGCACTTAGCTTTGATCGCTTCAGATTGCTCTGAGTTCAGCGCAAGGAAGGCGTTGAATGAGAACGAGGCTGTCGGAAGGGAAATAATGTGTGAGTCAAAGTCGTAATGATGATAATAATATTACTGATAGGGATACTAATAATGGTCAAAAAATATAAAAAAAAAAAAAAAAAAAAAAAAGGTCAATAAGTATGGGTATGGAAGAAAGGAGAGTGGGTTAGAGGATTCTTAAACAGCAGGGTTGCCGTGGCAACAGTCTCAGAGGCGAAGGCGATGGTGATGTCAATACTAGTGGTGGTAGTATCAATACTAGCAATATTATTACTGAATGGTACTACTAACAACGATAGTGAAGGTTAAGGTAATAGAAACACAATACAGAATTATATATTTAGAAAATACATTTTTTATAATAATCAAATAAATAAATAAATGTGCGCGTTTGTGCGCGCGCGCGCGTGTGTGTGTGTGCGCGCGTGCGCGTCCCACTCTGTGTGTGTGTGTGTGTGTGTGTGTGTGTGTGTGTGTGTGTGTGTGTGTGTGTGTGTGCGCATGCGTGCGCGCGCGCGTGTGTGTGTGTGTGTGTGTGTGTGTGTGTGTGTGTGTGTGTGTGTGTGTGGGGGGGGGGGGGGGGGGGGGTGCGCATAGTTATCAACATTTCCACAACTGATGTGAGAAATAGAGAGGGTGTGGTGAGAAGGGAAAGGAAGATAGCTATAAGTTATGTGTAAGGTAAATAGTGGGAGATATGGTATTATGTGTGTTTAGTGGGAAGATATTGTGGGCTGAGACTGAAGTGGTGGTAAATAGTGGGAGATATGGTATTATGTGTGTTTAGTGGGAAGATATTGTGGGCTGAGACTGAAGTGGTGGGTTGGTACATGTAACTTTGGAGAAGTCAATGAAGCTGATGGCCAGGGGTACTTGGTGCTCTCCACACTTCTCGATGATCTGTCTTAGTGTGAAGATCTGTTCGCGAGTCTTGTATTTAATATGTTTGTATATATTTTAGCCAGCACGCTTGATAGTGTTACACCTCTATAGTTATCAGGGTTATCATAATCGCCTTTTTGGGGCAAAGGTACAGTAATAGATTTTGACCACTCGATTGGGAAGGTTCCAGTTTGAAAAATCTTATTAAACAGATTGCATGAAATTCAGTCGTTAGATCATTTGAACTTTTCAGCATTTCGTTTACGATTCCGTCTGGACCAGCACTCTTACCACGTTTTTTAAACATTTAATACTACTCTTAACTTCTGTTTGTGTTACTGGATCATTGAACAAAGGTTCTTGTGAATTTTCGTCATCCTCGACACGATCGTCTTGACTATCAACATTTGCATACGAGTTTAAAAACACCGTGACAACAGTCATACCACTGTTGTATTGAAATATGATTATAAATGACAGGCTTTTTATGAATGGATCTTATTGTTGACCAGAACAATTTTGGATCTTTCGCTGATTCTTTTCGTTTATTCAGTCTGCTGAAGTTGTGTGCTTTCTTTCGTTCTCTTTTCAGTTTATCATAATCTGTTCTTGCATTTACATATGCCTCTTTCCGTTCATTCAAATCGTTTTTTTGAGCGCTGGTAATTTCTGAAAGCCCTTTGACGCGTCTTTTCTTAACTTCACACTTTATCTCAACCATTCGGGGTTTTTCCCGACTTTCTTTCCCCCAACTATACGGACCATACATGCGACAGCGCTGTAAAGTATTCCTGACAAAAGGTCAATGCATTCATTTACATCAATGTGTAAAAAAATAAATATGATTCACTTTTTCCTTACATTCTTTAAACATATCATACTCAAGCTCCTCTCTATAAATATGTGCATTCTCCTCCTCACAACACACAATTCTTTCCTCTCTATTTCTACCAGATTCTTTCCCTCCTCTATAGCCTCTCCTTTCTTCCATCTTAATTCTACTGGTTGGTGCCAGAAATACATTATATCAGCAATTCAAACATCGCATTCATTTTCACTTCTTCAGACACACAAAAGTAATCGATAACACTGCTTCCGTTAGGTGAAATGAAAGTGAAAACACCTTGTGGGTCTCCTGTACAACATCCATTCAGTATAAATATCGTGTATCGTGTGCGTATCGTGCATTACTAAACCATACAGAAAACAAAAATCCAACAGTGATTTCCCAAACTCGTTTATGGTTATATCTTTGGAACATCTGAAAAAGTATCTTCTTCAAAATCCAGATCATACCGTGGGTTCAAATATCGTCATGTTTCCTGCCCTAGCGTTCACATCTCCACAAAGTATAACATGCACACTTTCTTTTTTAATGGAGTGCAACAGATTTTCTTCTGAAATAAGTATGCCATCCTTCATTTCTGTGTGATGATAACATGGACTTCCTTCTGGGGGTACATAGGCTGCAATGAGCTAAACGTCTTTGTCGACACCAGACTTCTATCAAGCATTACTGCAATAGTAGTATCACTTATTTTCAATTTGTTTCACTAGATGATGAAAAGCAATTCTTTATAAGTAAAAACCACACCACCAGAGTTTCTTCCATGTGCTGAAGTGTCTCACTACTTACCAATGATAGACATTATTCAACAGACTGACAGTTATTTCATATCAATCATAGATTTCTAATGAACGAACGAATGAATGAATGAATGATTGAACCTCTGTCTCTGCCCTGTCTCTGCCTCTCGATCTGTCTGTCTGTTCTGTCTGTCTTACCTTCACTGTATCTCTCTTCACCTACCATCACTCACATGCTCACTCAATACATGTACAGAATAGTGCCATTTCGACATTTTGTGCTTGCGACACTTCGTGCTGGTAAGGCTGATCAAACTGTCACAAGTCAAATCTTGTGCTGTGCGACACTTTGTGCTGGGGAGGGGAGCGAAACAGACCACAGAGTCGCATTACATGTATTGTATACGAGTGTGAGTATGGGTTCATCAAACAAACAAGGTACTGCAATTAACACAACTGCAGTACCTGTGCGAGAAGTATCTGCTACATTGATGCCACTCTTAAAGCGCAAGTGTTCCCAGTGACTTTCGTTTTTGGCATGGCTCACTATGGACTCTGGATCTTTAAAGTTGACCACATACGTAGCATAAGGAGAGAGAGAGAGAGAGAGAGAGAGAGAGAGAGAGAGAGAGGGGGAGAGAGAGAGAGTGTGTGTGTGTGTGTGTGTGTGTGTGAAAAGGGGGGGGGGGGGGGGGGGGTGTATGTTACTTGTAATTGGAGAATATTTTAATTGCAACCACATGTATCTCATGGGTGACAAAATTTGTCTCATGCGACACTTTGTGCAGTTGCGATACTTTGTGCCACAACAGGCCCGTCTGCCGAAGTACGCGGACATCCTATCACGTTTCGCTTGCGCCACCACCGCTGCTTGCCGTCTGCAACACGTATGCCTTGAGATTGTAACTGCCCCCAATACTCTGTTTTTAATCATTTCCAGCTTGTCTCTCCAATTACAAAATTTAGCTATCATTGGCATGGGAGACCCGTTGTCTATTCGATGGGCTCTGATTATGTCCGATCAGTCCACGATTTCGTGTTGATAGTGTTAATGTTCCTGTTGCTATGACCACGGAGTGATCTCCCTTCTGGTGAATGACGTAGAGACCCGTATGTTGAGAAAGATGGCAGACTGCTCAGTACAATAATAGAGATGTGAACACTCAAGATTGGCTGTCCTGCTGTACGGTAAAGCAGAAGACCTTAATCAACATGGTGGCAGCGAAATACACACGACTGTGAACCCACCTACCTCCTGCACTCACTATGGCGGACATGACAGGTCGGTTTCGCCTCCCTCCTGTGCTGGACCTGACTGATGGTAATTTGTCAGAGACATTTCGTTCCTGGAAAAGACACATCGACTTTTACCTACTAGCTTCAGGAGCGTCTGCGGAACCAAAGGCCACACAAACTGCTATCATCCTGCACGGTGCAGGTGTACAAGTACAAGAAGTCTAAACATTTCGTGTTTGAAGAAGATGACAAAAATTACCCTAACAAGGTACTGGAGAAACTGGCTGAATACAGTTCCCCGAGATCAAATGAAGTTATCGAAACTTTCAGATTCTGGAACCTACCGTACTGTGAAAACCATTTGACTCCCTCGCAGACCTACGATCACGAGCACTCTCTGCAATATCGGCACCGCAAAAAACTCGTTACGCGACAAAATCGTTTTTTCCACAACAGGCAAAATGCAAGAACTACGTGAAAAGGCCCTAGAACTACAGCGCGCAGTAGACTGCTGTAGGTCCCATGAAATTACATCAAAACAGAAGCAAGAGATGACGTCAAGACAGAAGGAATAAATGGGAGCGGCATGTATTAGCATAGACAAAGTGACAAGAAACCCTAAGGCCTATGGAACAGAATGATAGAATTACGTCACAGGGAAGCACTCAACAACGCAATCAGGAGCCAAGCTGTATCATCCAAGAGTGCAACTTTCGCGAAAGAAAGCACGAAGCCATCAAAACGAAATGCCCTGCGTGGGAAAACAGTGGGAAAACACTTTCAACGCAGCTCCATAAATGCTTTCAGAGAATGGATCAACACACAGACACTGAAAAACCAGTGGTGAAAATGACAGGAGGCGGGCTACAGGAAAGGAACGACGGCTGACAGCAGTCATGTGCATCAATGAACATGACTTACGATTCCAGCTGGACAGTGGGGCTGATGCGAACATTATCTGAGAGATACCGTGAAGAAAAGTTAGCAACAGCCTTCCAACAAAAGTTTTTGTTCCCCGAGATCAAATGAAGTTATCGAAACTTTCAGATTCTGGAACCTACCGTACTGTGAACCATTTGACTCCTCGCAGACCTACGATCACGAGCACTCTCTGCAATATCGGCACCGCGAAAAACTCGTTACGCGACAAATCGTTTTTTCCACAACAGGCAAAATGCAAGAACTACGTGAAAAGGCCCTAGAACTACAGCGCGCAGTAGACTGCTGTAGGTCCCATGAAATTACATCAAAACAGAAGCAAGAGATGACGTCAAGACAGAAGGAATAAATGGGAGCGGCATGTATTAGCATAGACAAAGTGACAAGAAACCCTAAGGCCTATGGAACAGAATGATAGAATTACGTCACAGGGAAGCACTCAACAACGCAATCAGGAGCCAAGCTGTATCATCCAAGAGTGCAACTTTCGCGAAAGAAAGCACGAAGCCATCAAAACGAAATGCCCTGCGTGGGGAAAACAGTGCGGAAAATGCAATGGAAAAAACACTTTCAAGCCAAATGCCGCAGCTCCATATATGCTTTTCAGAGAATGGATCAACACACAGACACTGAAAAACCAGTGGTGAAAATGACAGGAGAGGCGGGCTACAGGAAAGGAACGACGGCTGACAGCAGTCATGTGCATCAATGAACATGACTTACGATTCCAGCTGGACAGTGGGGCTGATGCGAACATTATCTGAGAGATACGTGAAGAAAAGTTAGCAACAGCCTTCCCAACAAAAGTTTGCCATGTTCAACGGCTCTGTACTGACCCCAGGGGGGGAAACGGTGCTGGATGTATCAAACCCACGAACCACGTCCAGTGCTCCTGTGCCCTTCACCGTAGTAACGGACAGTCTCACATGTCTTCTGGGTGTGGAGACCATCCAGGAACTGGGCCTGGTAACAGTGAACAGAAGTGCTCTTGTAGCGACAGCTACATCTCCTAACTGCACAAAAGACACGAACCTAGGACTTGGGAGAAGCAAAACCCAGGGTGCTACCTTGTCGACGCATTCTTTTTGCCCTACAAGATGAAGTCCGTCAGAAGATAGACGAGCTGGCTAAGAAGGGGCGTACTGGCGCGTGTGCTTGAACCAACGCCTTGGGTCAGTCAGATGGCTGTGAACAGAAAAGAGTCAGATGGATCACTACGGATCTGTATAGACCCCCAGCCTCTGAATGATGCACTGATGCGTGAACATTTCGAAATGCCTACGCTGGATGATGTATTGCCCACATTTCACAACGCGCTAGGTGTTCACAAAGTTCGACATGAAAGAGGCTTTCTGGCACATTCGCCTGGATGAAGAATCGAGCATGCTGACACCGATGATGACACCCTTTGGACGATACAGATGGCGCAGACTCCCTTTTGGGCGGTCTGTCAGCAGCGAATTTTTTCAGCGAAGACTCACAGATGCACTGAGTGACCTCCAAGGCATAGTCTGTGTTGCTGATGACATAACTGTTGTTGGTCGTGGGGACACAGAAGCAGAGCGTCAAAGATACCACAGAGAGAATCTAGACCGCCTTCAAGAGCCATGCAAAAAGAACACAACATCAAGCTGAACGAGAAGAAAGAGTGATGAAGCAAGACGAAGATACGTTCATGGGACACAGGATTTCCGCGGCAGGTGTGTGAAGCCGGATGAAGCGAAGATAGCGGCAATCCTGAACATGCCACCTCCCACTGATGTGCATGAGGTTCCGTAGACTCTGTGGAAATTCGTCCCCAATCTGGCAAATGACGTTTAACCCATCCGAGCCCTCACGAAGAAAAGCGCCGACTGGAACTAGTCACCCGAGTGTGACAGTGTATTGAAAACTGTGAAACAGAAGATGACACAGGCATCAGTGTTAGCATTCTTTCTTCGACCCCAACGAAGAACTCGTCCTCCAGCTAGGCAGCAGCAAGGATAATCCTGGAGCAGTGATCATGCAAAAGGGACGCCCTTTGGAGCATGTATCAAGAGCGCTTACTGCAGCAGAGAGAGATGATGGCACAAATCGAAATAGAAACCCTGTCCCTCGTGTTCGGTTTGGAGCGGTTCGACCAATATACATTTGGGCGTTCTGTACAAGTGCACAACGATCACAAGCCTCTAGCTACCATCCTGAAGAAGTCGATCAGCCATGCTTCACGTCGCATTCAGGCATTGATGATGAAACTGTACAGATACGACATCAAATTTCAGTACAGACCAGGTACCCAACTTTTCATCGCGGACACGTTTGAGCCGTGCTTTCCTCCCACACCCTGGGGATGACGTATGTGTGTACTGATCCTAAGCTCCCTGTCCGACATGCCTGACGATACAGAGGTGCGGGAAGCCACTCAAAAGGATCATGGGCCAAGGACTCTCCTTTCAGTTATCACTGAAGGATGGCCAGAGAGGAAAAGTGACGTTCCAGAGAATATTCGCTTGTACTTTGATGTTCGCAAAACTTTAAGTGAGCAGGACGGTATCATGCTGAAAGTGGAAAGAATCTTGGTGCCACCTGCACTACGGACGGAAATGAAAAAGAGACCGCACGCAGCCCATCTAGGCTATGACAGCATGCTACGACGAGCACGAAAACTGCTTTATTGGCATGGCATGGCGCAGGATATCAAAGAGATGGCTGAAAACTGTGAGGCGTACCAGCACTTCAAACCTCAGAACCAGAAGGAAACCTTCAAAACAGCATACTGAGAGTCAGGAACCATGGGTGAAAAATTGGGGTTGACCTGTTCGAACTGAATGGGCAACAGTATCTGGTAACCGTCGACTACTTCTCAACCTTCATTGAGGTGGATTTTATCAACAGCACGTCGGCTACGGAGATCTTCGACAAGCTACAGGCACACTTTGCGCAGCGTGGTACCCCTGCTGAGGTTGTCTCTGACCAAGGCCCCCAATTCATCTCCACACCATTCAAGCAAATAGAAGAAGAATGGCGGATTACGCATACAATGCTCCCACCACATCATCACCAATCGAATGGCAAGGCAGAAGCGGCAGTAAAGACAATCAAACACATGATGTATAAGTGCTTAGAGAACGGTGACAATCAGTACGCAGCCCTCCTACAGCTTCGCAACACTCCACGGCAGGGCACAAGAAAGAGGATGACAAAAGCAAAACAGCAGAGGCAAAACCGGCGGAGGTCCGTGAAGCGCTCCTACGACAAACAAGCGAGAGACCTAGTTCCTCTCAGTGCGGATCACCCAGTTTCCTACAGACACATACTGGGACGACCTTGGCAAAAAAGGACAAGTGAGGAGCAGAGACGGCGTACGGAGTATACCACCACTGAAGGAGACAGTGTGTGTGTGTGGGGTGGGGGGGGGGGGGGGGGGGGGGGGGGGGGGGGGGGGGGGGGTATATAAGAGGAACAGAAGACTTCTCCTGCCCAAATGAATCCCAAACCAAGACCACCTGATCCCTGACCCCAATCGACCAACCCCCATGCCACAGACCCCTGTCCCTGCCCCCTCCAGACCCCTCAAGGATACAACCGAAGTCGAGTGGCTGACCCCTACACATGTTGAGACGGCTGAAGAACGTGACATGCCTGGCACATCTCCGCACTCCCCCTCCGCAGTCCCCCTCCGACTCGCCTCGACCCCTACGCACCCGACGACGGCCGGCTCGGATGGATGAATACAACATTAGGTATTAAAACATGTATCTTTGAAACAGAAGCAAAACAATTGCGTTATCATTACTGACCAGACAAGAAGACTGATTTCTTATTTAAATCATTGACTTGTAAACTATGTGTTGTTGAAATACCAGAACAAGTTTTGTTTTTTTCGTGAAAGACTGGAAACGAGAACTTTTGATCTGATTAATTTCTCTAGTTTATTTGGTGACTGATGTTTTGTATCTGATGAGATGCCAAGAGAACAGTCGTTTTGGAAAGACTGGAAGAGAAAAGACTAGAAAAGAAAGCTTTTGATCCTATTAATCTGATTCTGAATCTGAAATGCACATCGCTGTCGCCAAGGTTTATGGCATTATCTTTCATTATAATTTATTTAGTTCATTTGGTAATTGATGTTCTGTGATTTAGTAAGACTTTTTGTTAAGTTCATTTGATGATTGATGTTTGTTTCATATCTTATACGAAGGGGATGTTCATAGTGTTTGCGTATCCTGTTGCTATGACCACGGAGTGATCTCCCTTCCGGTGGATGACGTAGAGACCCATATGTTGAGAAAGATGGCAGACCGTTCAGTACAATAACGAAGTTGTGAACACTCAAGATTGGCTGGCCTGCTGTATGGTAGGCAGAAGACCTTACCAGCAGATTTCGGTCCGTTAACGTTGTTTAGAGCTTCCCCACTGCTTTTACACACTGATCGTAATCTTCTCGTGGACTGTTGCAGGATGCTGAACAGCTGAACATTGTTTCTGCGCCAAACTTTCTCCAACCGATCGATTTCAGCGTTCAGTTTCTACATTTGTTCACAATAATTTCCAGTTGATTTTGACATTGTGTTTTAGCCTCTTTTTGTTTGTTCGTTTCCGTACATAGTTTTGAATTATCAGTAATTATGTTTGACATGGCACTGGACAGTCGTAAATTTTCTTGTTCTAACCTATCGCACCTGCCATTGATCTCGTTACACTTCACAATGAGTTGTTCCAGTTCTAACATACTGACTGACAGATCCTTGCGAATCATGTTGTTCTCGTCACAGTGTTGTTGTCTCTGTTTGTTCGATGACTTTCAGAATCTGCTGTGTCATGTCAAGTTAAATGTGACCCTATATTTTCTGGTTTCCACGAGTCCTCTCCACATGTGTGTGAAGCGGGCTAAGGTTCGTTTCCACGTCGTGGGACAGCAGCAGAATGCATCTCAACAACCACGCGGCATATACAATGCACAAAGTTGCATGCGCTTGGTTATTCACGGGTGGCCCGTGCGAGAGACACGAACTGTCACTACACACTGTCATCACACACAGCATTGTCACACCTGGAGCTGGGGTGGTAAAAATTTCCGTCGAAGGCACAGACGCTGACTCACTGGCATAGCTGATAGCAAAAACGTTTGTAATCAGCCAAACAGTAGAGAAGTGACATTAAGGACAGCTGCACAACAAAAGACATGGATGCATTCACTTCCCCATCGAATTGATTCTGCAAACGTGTGTGTGTGTGTGTGTGTGTGTGTGTGTGTGTGTGTGTGTGTGTGTCTGTCTGTGTCTGTGTCTGTGTTTCTGTGTGTACGTGGGTGGGTGTCAATATCCACCCTTGTTTGTAGGAGCATGGTAGTTTTTGCAATACCATCTTCTTATTGGTTTCATTTATGTTTTCTTTAACCTTTTCTGTATTTGTAAGCGCTTAGGGTTTATGCTGTAAGAGTAAGCGCCATAAATAATCATTATTATCACTATTATCATTTTTTAAAATTATATCGGCCACTGACACAGTCTCAGATCTGCTCACCTGACACACCTTTAAGATTAGCACTCTGCCCACTGACACATGAAGATGTCCAATTCTGCTTCCCCACAAACTTGCCTCAATCATTTGGCCAGTCTCTGTCGTTCTATGTGCTACAACATACTTCACTGTCACACTTTTGTTGGCTAGTGGAAGAAGCTGACGTCGTAAACCACGCAGAAGCTGTTGACACGCCGCCATCTTTCTTACTTCCCCCCACGTGAAGCGAAGTCAGTCTGCTTGTAACAACGATCTCGGCAAAAATTCATTCTTCAGGGCGGAACGAGAGAGAGAGAGAGAGAGAGAGAGAGAGAGAGAGGAGGGAGGGAGGGAGGGAGGGACAGACAGACAGACACAGACAGACAGGCAGGCAGGCAGGCAGACAGAGACAGAGATGTTTTAAAAAGGTAACCAAAAATAATAGATGTTAAAAAAATCACCATAACAACACATCACTACACAAACAACAATGGTAGAAACCAAAAAGAAAACAGGAGGGGAAAAAAGCAAAACAAAAAGAACAGGAATTTTTAAAAAGGAAAAGAAGAAGAAGAAGATCAACAACACCATCAGCAACAACAAAAGCATGATGATGACACTGAACAAGAAGATGGAGAAGAAGGAGAGGAAGAAAGAAAAGAAAAGAAGAAAGAACGAAGGTACGAAAGATGGAAGAAGAAAGACAGTAAAAAAAAAAGGAATGAAGGAAGAAGAAAAAGAAAGAAGAAGAAAAGAAAAAACTAAGACAAAGAAGACTGATTGATTGAATCATTAATGATCAATGACTTGGACACACACGAGACTTTTTCTATTAAAAAAAAAAACAAAAAAAACTTTATATACAGTTCTGCCCTCTTATTAAACACGCAAACAAAGATAACGAAACAGGCGAAAATACAGAAAATTTTAAAAGCTGTAACATAAATCAGTAAATCTAATCTAGATTTTATACACACACACACACACACACACACACACACACACACACACACACACACACGCACGCACGCACGCACGCACACACGCACATACACGCGCGCGCGCGCACGCACACACACACACACACACACACACACACACACACACACACACACACACACACACAAGCAACTATACAAGCAGAAGAACAAGAAGAGAAGCAGAACAAGAACGAGAAGATGTAGACAATAGTTTTGACGATGATGATCATTAGAAAAAGAAGAAAATAATTTCAATGCCAAATTAAGAGAATTAAGAGAGTCCGATTCAAAACAAGGAGATGAAAGGAGGAGGAGGAGAAGAAGACGACGATGACGACGACGACGTCGACGACGACGACGACGACGAAGAAGAAGAAGAAGAAGAGAAGAGTTAGGAGAAGGAGGAGAAAGATTATTCGGAGTTTAATGGATAGGGAACTAGGCACATTAATGGCCGTGTGCTTCTACCCACTAGTAAACAAAACAAACAAACCAATATGTTTTCTTAATCTTGAGTGATTGATGTGTAAAAGGTCAGGTTTTCAACAAAAGATGTTAGATAATGTTGTACATAACGTGCAAGTGGTTTAAAGTTAGACGATCACAATGAGATGGAACTGTGGTCAGACGATAAGAATAAGAAACAAAAGCAATAGTCCTCCAAAGGGAAGAAAACATTATAGAAAATCACAATGCCACTCTCTTAATAATTTTCGGCCACAAACTGGCTCTGACCAGTTGCCAAAGATGGACATCATTTTGTTGTATTGTTTTTGTGTTTTTCTTCTCTTGAAAAAGGCCACGTGGCCGAAAATTAAGAAGAGTGGCATTGTGATAAGAATAAGATTAGTCTGGAATCTTTTAGATCGCTCGCATATCTCTTTTATGTAGTGGTATTATTTTTGCATGTATAAACGCTCAAGGCAAATGATCTTAGGATAAACAAAAATTGAAAAAGTACATTGGTGTGTCACCAATGTATGGCGCAAAAAGCTTCAATATTTTGGGGCTAATGCCGTCGAAGCCATACCAATTTCATCTCTTAGTAAGATAAAGTAATGTTGCTTATAGCCCAGCCAACCGCAAAGGGCCATATCAGGGATGTCATCACGTTGAAGTCAAATCACAAGTCATTCATTCACACACTCCTTTAAAATACACCTTCTAACAACACACCGGAAATTTTGTAAAAGAAAAAAAAAATCAACTGTAAAATCTCAGATATCAGATGGAAAATGTTAATCTCTTTTTCAGAAATTCAGAGATCACATCAGGTGGAACATCTCTGAACAAGGTTTTCATGGAGTCTGCTGTAAAATGTTTGCATCACATCATGCAATTCCCAACACTCTAAAAGAATATGTTTCATTGTCAGTGGTACATGACATGGAATGCACCACGGAGCTTCTTCACTCTTTATAAGTTACGAATGAGAGTTAAAAACGAATGGCAAGCGTGCAGCCGGCATAAAACTGTTTCTTCTTTGCGACCACCAGAGGTAGATGAGAGAAACTCTTTAAGGTTTGGATGGATCTTGAAAAGTCTGTTATCCCGTCTGTGTATTCCAGCTCTCCTGCCAGAGGACTCTGATGTAACTTTAACTTTCGGTTTCAAATCTGAGTGAGGGACAGATATGTTGGACAGTTTCTTCTTCGTTGTGGCATTCGCGGCCAAACGATCAGCCAATTCATTTCCCCAAATGCCACCCAAAACTTTCATCTAGCATAGTAAGACAACAATTCATAAACAGACTTAAGTAGAATAGAACGTTTTTTGTTTTCACGTCTTTATTCCGACAAGGATTTGTCAAAATGTCATTTATTTTGTTTCCTATATCAACAAAATGAACATTTAATGTAATAGTTGCAATGGGGCATTCGCTATTTGAAGTGCTCGACTTAATGAGTTAGTGTATTGCCGTCCAGATAGAAACTGCATTGCTTTTCAATGGAACTAAATTTCGAAAGAAAACGCTTGTAGTATTTCTGATCATAGACTTGACCAAACGGTGTTTCTTTTACTTTTCATAAAACAAACCCCTTTTCTTAAAATTGTCTCTTTAGTTCATTGTTTGAAGAATGTCTTGCAAATGCAATCCCGGGAGGACTTTCGATTTGACGCATATTTGAATCAACGAAATATGTTTCTCAACAACATATGTGAAGGTTAAAGTCCAAAAAGAACGGGCGTCTTCCGGATTAGTAAATATAAGTATAGATGTACTCGAAAAGTGCAGAGAATGGAGATCTGACAGAAACTCATACACATTAAACTTCTGGGATGAACGAAATGTCTTTAGAACACGAGATACTTCAGAATTTAGAAACCTTTTTGTCCCATGTAGCACCGACCGTACATGGGTCACTTACACCAACAGTTTGCAAGCAGATTTTTTAAGTGATGTAATATTGGATGAATAAATATGAGCAATCAGAGTGCTATATTTAGACGTAACTCTAGTGGGAAGATTAACGCACTGCCGGAGATTGTAGGAAATGATATTATGCCATTGAGTGCATCTCTGAAATAGGGATGCATTTTAAAAAAAAATCTCCTTATAACAGTATTTCTCTTTTTGAAAGCCAGATTGTATTCACCATTTCACTGAAATTATTACATCAACTGGAACTAGTTTAGGACGTCTGTAAAAAAAAATCCCAATAAGAAGTAGTTCTGCTGATTTATTACACGACTGGTTTTCAAGTGACCCAATACTAGAATAGGCAAGTCATGATGCACTATGCAGGAAAGATTGTTTTGAACGTAACACGTAATACCGGTTTTCTCAGGGCATTGGGGGTTCCTTCTAATGTGTGTGTATCCAGGAATTAACGAAAATCATTCGTAATGTGACTATTTGTCCATGTTTCTGTAGAAAAAAAGGATTGGATTGTTGTTATTGTTTATCATCCTCAACATGTCATCCATTCTTTTTTTGTGGGATGACAGATATTCAAGTGAGGTATTCGCAGCCCCTCACTAACGGGACAGTTAGATATGTTGGCTGTCTTTTCCAGAATCCTATGTTAATACCTATCTGGACTTACAAAATGCAAACGGAGTGAAAGGGGAAAAATGAGGTGAATTCTAGTTGTGGACGATTATAATAAGAGTTCCGTGAGAGTGGTCTGTACACTGGGTGGTATGGTTCACCAGCTGTAAAGCCACTGATTAAATGTAGAGACTTTGGCCACACGTTTTCATTTTAATTTTTAAAAAAAGACGGAGGACCATATCGCTGGGGTTGCCCGGAAAGACAGGCGGATCGGAGATGTGAATTTCTCTCTGTCTGTTGCCCTTTTTAATTGCACAAAAACAAAATAATGAAAAATACATGCTGTACTAAGAGTTCAGTCGTTTTAGCGCCAAAGGTTAAGCATGTTATTTCATGACGTCGTAGCTTGTTCCATAAGACTGGTATCAAAATAAAATAAGAAAAGTCAAAAATGCAAACGAACTGCTGATCTAATGTCTTGAATCACTACAGAGATATAAGCATTTGAAGAGATAAGGAAGAAAACAATGGAGTCGAACTCCAGACGGAAAAAAGGAAAGAAAACTGTAACAACGCATCGAAACAAGTAGCAAAGAAGAAACTGACACACCGTTCACAATCATTAAAAAGGAACTTAAATATAAAACAAATTCACAACGGAGCAAGACCAGCAGTTCAAATAAACGGTATTCAGTAAAGTAAAAAGATCGATTGAAGACATTCACTCCTAAAATGCATACCAGGCAGTATCAACCTTATTTTCTGAGCTGACGCAGACAAACAAGCCAGCCAAACATCTTAAAAAAGAAGAAGAAGAAAAAAGAAGAAAGAAGAAGAAGAAGAAGAAGAAGAAGGAAAAAGAAGAAAGAGATGATGACAACGATGATGATAGTGATAGAAAAGAACAAGAACAGAAAGAGGACAAGAATAACTACAAGAATAAGAAAAGAGTTACAAAAACCGTGAAAACCAGAACAGGGAACAGAAACGAGTAAACAAAAAAGAGAAGAAACAAAGACAGAAATGCCAGATTAAAGAAGAAAAGAATGATGACGAGAAAGAAAAGAGATGAGCTGCCTGAAGACAAAACAAGACCAGATGACACCAGGTGTGATAAGGTGAGGAAAGAGACGTCGATTGCACTGCTATCTCCTTTCCTTTCATCTTCACAACAGTGGGAGAGTGTCAGTGAGGAAACAGGTAACGTTTTCGCTACTACACTCATCCACCCTCCCTCCAAGCCCACCATTCCCTCTCTCCTGCTCCACATCGACCTTAGCAAAAAGAAAAATCTGGAATGTCTTTGATTTTCTGTCACTGTAGCTCTCTCTCTCTCTCTTTCTTTGTGTGTCTATTTGATTCTCTCTCTCTCCTTCTCTCTCTCTCTCTCTCTCTCTCTCTCTCCCTCCCTCCCTCCCTCCCTCTCCCCCTCTCTCTCTCTCTCTCTCTCTCTCTCTCTCTCTCTCTCGTAGCTTCCCTTGCTTGGCTGCCAGCAAGACGGTTTCCAAAGTACGGAGAAAAAAGTTTACAATTTTACGTGTCGAACTGTCCATCATGCCTGTTCACGGTTTCCCGACTCCAGAAAGTGTTCTCAACACTGTGAAGCAAGAATTATGTTTGTCTTCCTTCAAAATTGACAGTAGAAGGAACCATACGGTGGTGGTTATTCGGCTGACGCCAGGGAGTCAACATTCACAGTCGACGCGGTGGTGTACCGCTGTAAATGTCCACCACAAGTGTCCAGGGACAGGAAAAGAGCCGAGGCTCACAGGAATTCAGTGACTCTAGACCAAAAGGCAAGTCCGTCCTCTACCCCCTCTGCACTCTTTCTTCTAGCCCCTCCAAGTTTGGTATACAGTGAAGTGAACATTACCCCGATCGAGACGTTCCAAGACAACCTGATTCCCTATGCTGGTGAGTGTGCAAGTCAGTCCGACCAAGCCCACAGTGACAGTGCTCTCTGACAGACAGTTAACATTAGAAAATACAGATATGACTGAAAATGTTTAGAGAAGATTTGACAGTGTGAATTGTGGTGCTCCAGTCAATGTGACACAACCAGCAGACACGCTCACACAACATACGAGAGACAACCGATTGGATGCTGACACAAGATCAGTGTCTACAGTGGATCTGGCGACCACGTAAAGCAACAGAATGGGAACACAACTTGTGAGGAATTAATGACTTGTTCAAAGACCAATGCAAGAGCAATGGGCAGCATTCTCGCCACTTTCTGCAAATAAAGAGAAGAGACAAGCAGTGTGTATATCAGTGCTGGAGAGGAAGGGAATCCTTGTCTGGATACGTCATTAAATGTTTGCTTTGAAAATTATATTGCGATAGCCACTGTAAAAGCCATTCAGAATCAATAAACATTTCACATTATGGGTCTAATTACTACCACTTTATGGATTCCATATCACAAAGCTGTATCTTCAAAATGGCATGCTGTATTTGCTTCAGTCGATTTCTTTATTTTTCATTTCTATTCTTACCACATCTACCCCCCCCCCCCCCCCCCCCCCCCCCCCATATAATCCCTGCCATCCCATCTTTTCCCCTTCCAATTTGAATAGGCTGAAAGCTTACAACACAATTAATATTTGAGTCTTGACTCTCTCTCTCTCTCTCCGTTTCTCGTTTTTAATATGCGCACTCTCGCGTGTTTATGTGAGAGAGAGAGAGAGAGAGAGAGAGAGAGAGAGAGAGAGAGAGAGAGAGAGAGAGAGAGAGAGAGAGAACACAATGACAAAATCTTTACTGAACTAGGCCTTCTGCCCATGTCAAGAGGAGCGGTTCACACAGAGGACAGTCATACTGTAGCACTATACATACATGAAAAAATCAATCAAAACATTCATTTGTGTGAAAACTAAACGGACGAAAGCTTAAACGAGGAGAAATGTAGTGAGAGGTTTGGAGGGCTGGGCGAGCGAAAGAGAAGGAAACGGGAGGGTGAGGGGTAGGGGGAGGGAGGGAGGGAGAGGAGAGAGAGAGAGAGAGAGAGAGAGAGAGAGAGAGAGAGAGAGAGAGAAGGTGGGATGGATGATGGGGCGAAAATTCCGAACTGCTCACAGTAAATAGCATATTAATCACTGATCATCATATAGACGATTTTTTTTTTTACAGTAAATGCTTTAGACAGGTACAAGGCAAGTGACTTGCACATTCTAGAATCAGAAAGCGACAGTGTCAATTTAAACGCATGTGGGCTGAAACAGGATTTGGGAACAATGTATATATCATGTATAGCTTTATATCGAAGACAAACAAGATGAAAATGTCGTTGTGGTTCTTCCAGGTTAGGACAAAATGGACAGTAAGTATTTTCTTTTCTTTTGAGTGTCTGTGCCGATGAGGTTTTAACTGAGAGACACCGAGTCTGACTCATGTCAGATGCTTTCTGAAAGCAGTACTTTTGACAGTGAAAATAATTCGGGACATCACGTAACTGCCGAAACGAAGAATATGATATAATATATATATATATATATATATATATATATATATATATATATATATATATAATGCTGAACAAATAAGTAGTGGGGGAAAACAAGTGCAGGTTAACAATTCTTCCATCATTATAGTAATGACTTGGCAAAGATTTGAAATTGAGAAAAAAAAAAAAATTGAAGATGAAATAAATGGGAAAATGTAAATCATAAATATGAATACCCTTCACTAACTGCATGAGGAAACTATCGCAATCCCTCTCGAAAGCAGATCTATATGTATTGCCTGCTCCGAGGCCTTTCGTCCGCTGGATCGGACTCATCAGGGAGACACGGCTGATTGTGTCTGTGCTCTTGGCGTCAGATACAGACACACCACAGTCCATAATTCTGTGGTGTTCCGACCACCTAGGGTTCGAAAAAGAATCCCACAGCACCCCCATATATATATATATATATATATATATATATGTGTGTGTGTGTGTGTGTGTGTGTGTGTGTGTGTGTGTGTGTGAGAGAGAGAGAGAGAGAGAGAGACAGACAGACAGACAGACAGAGACAGAGACTGACACTGACATTTTATTGAAAAAACATATATACATGTTTTTATTTCAAGGGGATAGCTAAATGGGCGTACCATTCACACAATTCGTAGTCCCACGCACATCGACATTCGAATGAAAGCAGGCCAACAATAAATTCTTGAAAATTAATCAACAGGATATCAATAGGAGCACGCACCAATAGTTAAGCCTCAGCATTTTCGACCGTCAAAATAATTGTCCACTGACATTCTGTCGATCATAAGCAATCATTGATCCCTAATCACAGAGGCTAGTGATCAATATTGGTAATCAGTCATCATTATCATTTGCATCATTTATACTCAATGTTCGTTAATTCGACTTAAATCGCTCATCCTCTCCCGTATCCTTTCCTCAACCATACCATTCAAAACTAATTGATCAATAGTCATCATCATCAGTCATCCTCCATCTTAGGTCATTTGTCAGAAATCAATCATCCATAAAAGCTCACTAACATACTATTTACCGCCTTGATCCCCGATCAGTCTTCAGTTCTCTTTAATACCTGCGATCGTCAATCCTTATTAATCAAAGTTTACAAGCATCCAACCATTAACTTTGTCAATCCTATGGAATATTTGCTAGAGCTTTATTTTGTCCATTCAAAATCATCATTCCACAGCATGAACACACACTCTCTTCAGTTCTTCATCTTGTATCAGCTGTGATCTTTGGAAAACGTACAGAAAACGTGAGACTTGTCTTACAGACATTTCATCGGCACATGACATTACATACGACACACTTCCTTCAGCGTTATTGATAGCATTAACATTTTCTCTAAATACTTAATACGCCCTTTATTCAAACAACACATGCGACTCGTCTTCAACAGCTCCTTCACAAGCCGGACATAATAAATGTCTTGGTAACGCATCCCTTCTGTATCTCAGTTTATGCACCCTCATTGGAGAAATGCCAAATCTAAACTTAACATACGCTTCTTTCCGACACCGTGATATCTCGTAATCCAAATAATGTTCTGTTCGTAGGAACTGCTTAAAGGTAGAATACAGTTCAAAACGTTCTGCTGATTCCAGTTTATCATGCCAAGTTTGTGCATACTGATCAATAAGTCTCAGTCTAAAAATATGAATGAAATTGTTCATATCGCCAACGCTCTGTTGCAACCAAACCTCTCCAAATCCATTTACAAATAATAACTGTCTCACTTAAAACGCCCATTTTTTTTTTTTTGGCCCAATTCTTGAAGGCGGTTTAGCATATCATAAGCTTTCCTGGGTAGTCTTTCTTCTGCCAGCTTACAAACTCTTAGCCAGTATCGAATACACCTTTCAGCCGCTCGATATCGGCCGAGGTCTTCCAGCACCATTTTATTTGGCGTTTGCTTACTTACGTTCAAACAACGTTTACAGGGCAAACATATGTGTTTTTTCTCAAGTACATCGAGCTGTTGGTAGCCCCAGACCTCAGACCCGTACAGTAAAATGGGAGCAATATGAGCGTCATACATCTTAAAGAACACATTTCTTGAAATATCTCCCAATTTCCAAAGGCATCTAAGGAGCTGGGTTGTTTTAATTTTCGCTTTAGTGGCTAGCTCTTTTTCATTTTTGCTTTAGTGGCTAGCTCTTCCACCGCATACGTTAGTGAAAGCTTGGTTGTAAAATATAGCCCTAAATATTTATAACTGTTGACTACCGTTATATGTTCATCACCTTATTTCCATTAATTTTTTTCTTTCTCTCACAGAAATCCCCCTTTTCTGAATACAATTATTTTCGTCTTTTCCAGATTCACTTTCATATCATATTGTCTGCAAATTGTTTGAGGATGTCAATTTGATTTTGTAAGCCTCTGGGACAGTATGAAGCTAAAATAACATCATCAGCAAACAACAATATCAATACATGTGCAAAGTCAGGTGCTAGCTGCATTCCAAAGTCACCCTTTGAAGCAACTTCTGACGCCAGAACATTTCTCAAAAACGAAAATAACGTGGGTGACAATACACAGCCTTGCCTTACACCCACTGGAAGCTCAAAGAATTCAGTAAGAACATCAGGACATCTTACACACGATCTCACACTTTGATACATACATCGCAGCATCCTTAGCATTTTACTTCCAACACCAATTTTTCTAAGTACATTCCACAAAATGTTGCGATTAACTGTATCAAATGCTTTTTTAAAATCAACGAAGCAAATATATACCTTCCCTGACTTTCTCACAAAATACTTTTGCACTATAGAATACAGGACAAATATATTGTCGGAAGTAGAATAACCTGATCTAAAACCACTTTGTTCCTCAGCAATCTTTTCGTTATCTTCTGCCCACTGTGTGAGGCGGTTATCTAATACCCTGGCAAACACTTTCCCAAGTATACTCATTACAGACACTCTCTCGGTGATTGTCAAGATTATCAATTTCTCCGGTCTTGTGAGAGGTATAATAATGGCACAGTTCCACACGCTTGGATAACATTGGACACGCTTTTCAACATTTCTGCTAAAATACCATCAGGTCCAGGAGCTTTGCACAATTTCAGAGAGAGCGAATGCTTCAATGTATTTCTTCCGTGCAAATTGGCCTATCGAGCTCATCAATATACCTTTGACTATCATCATTATCTTGAAAGTTGTCCATACCAGCATTAACAGAATTAAATGCAGATCGGAAATGACTAAGCTATTCATTTGTGCTGATGTTTGGTGTGCATTTTGTCTTTCGATTTAGAGATCTGATTTCACTCCAGAACTTGCCTGAATCATTTATTTTCATGTTGAGTTTGTTTCTTTTATATCTTTAATGTTTATCTTTTTAAGCAAATGTTTGTACTGTCGTCTGCTGTTTGCCAGGCCAATTCCATGTTGCGTTTTAGTCGATTTAATTTTACAGCGATTAAAATTTCTCCACCACTTTCTCTTTTTTTTTTTTCTTTTCTTTTTTTTTTTTTTTTTTTTTTTTTTTTTTGTTCTGTATTCTCTGTCATACCAAGGGCTCGATGTTATGCCCGTGAAAATTTTGCGCTTCATGCATTCCGCTGCTTTAATTAGCCCATTATTTAAGCAGGTGACAGCATCGTTCAAAGACACTGGTGAAAGACGTGTTGCTTCAACTAAGATTTGCTGAAAAAAGGGACTTTGCAAAGCTGCTTGAAAATGAATAGAGTTATCTAAATCCCATACGATTTTTTTTCCGTACACCTCGTCTTATTCTCCTTTGTGACCATTTCTTTGTAATTCACCGTCAGCTCTACAGGCATTTGTTGTGAGGTAAACATTTCACCCACTTTTAGCTCCATATTGTCACCTTCAACACCTTTGAGCAAATGAAATAGTCAGTAACACTACAACCAGTAGCACATACATAAGTAAAACTTCCATTTACGTCCCCAGCACACGATCCGTTCAGTATTGTTAAAACACACGCACTACAGAACTCAAGGAGAAGGCGACCATAAACATTCACTGTATCATCTTGAGACGATCTTGTTTCACACAAGTCTGACTGGACCAGATCATATATGTCTTCCTCTGTCTCATGTGTTGCAACATTTAGTGTTCCCGTCCTGGCACTAAAGTCTCCGCATACCAAGAAGTCACACGAATCATTCATTATTTCAGTATAATTCAAGATACATTGTTCAATCAGACAGATGCCAGAATTGACAGAAACGTGCGGTTGTTTATAGTAAGGGCTATCTGGGGGACACACATATGCACCACACAATATTATATCGTTGGTACTGTTCAACATACTTTGATAAACTTAATAAGTACAATGTTATCTTGTGATGTGTCCAGTAGCTCAGTGAATGACTGCATGAATGTTTCACCATTATCATCACACCACCACTGTTTCGACTGTGCTCTGAGAGTTTTACTGCAGGACTAATGAATTGAATGTAGCTTGGAAAACAATCTAATGCTTTCCTTAGTTCAAGGAAGGTTTTAGTAAAACAGATAATGTCAAAGTTGTAAACATAGTGCATAAAATCAGGGTCATGTACCTTAGCAAGCAAGCCCTCAATATTTAAGTTAAAGAATGCAGCACACATCTATTGTTCCATTTTATTCCCAACAAACCGGGCTCCTTTGACCTAGACTGCCCGTTGGTTACTGCTGTACTAATTCTGGTCCTACTCCAAAAAGCTGAATCATAATTTTTGCTATTTGAATTGGTATCTGTGATTAGAGTGTGTGTCACTGTCATGTGACGTAGCCTCACATCAAGGCCTGCGCGTGCCTGTAACTGGGGATGCTACTTTAAGGCTGTTATAAGTTGCATCCTGTAGTCTGATTTACCTCTGTTCAGGAGCAATTATGTCCCTTGATATCTTAATGGAGTATCCTGCGCGTGCCTGTACCCATCGTCAACACAGCTCAGGCCTCCAAGGGTGGTACAGGACTGCTCTAAAGGCAGGTGAAGACAGTGCTTCTCTGGGTCCTCCCCAGCACCTTCGGGTGTTTCTTTTTCTTCTTTGCCTTAACTAGGCTGACCCTAGAGAAAGGTCAAATGACGGTGAGGAAAGACCCACTGACCACAGGGAAAGTCCTGTTGACAGTGGGAAAGACTACAACTTTGGATTCTCTCTCTTGAGGGCACATAAGACCGTATGGCGAAAGTTTGGCTGTGTCTGGAGTGGCACTGTCTTCACCTGTCCGTGGGCAGGGGTGGTTGGGTCTGTGGGGTGTGCTCGACAGCTGGAGAGGGGTGTTTTTCGCCGGTGGGCTCTGCAGTCATGAAATACGGGCTGGTACACCCATGGGGATGTTACTTTAAGGCTGTTATGAGTTGCATCCTGTAGTCTGATTTACCTCTGTTCAGGAGCAGTTATGTCCCTTGATATCTTAATGGAGTGTCCTGCGCGTGCCTGTACCCATCGTCAACACACAGCGCAGGCCCCAAGGGTGGTACAGGACTACTCTAAAGGCAGGTGAAGACAGTACTTCTCTGGGTCCTCCCCAGCACTTTGGGTGTTTCTTTTTCGTCGTGTCACTGTCATGTGACGTAGCCTCACATCAAGGCATGTGACGCTCCAGTTAGTCTAGTGATAAGAATCATTTCCCCTATTCCACAACTAAAAAGGAAGACTATTCATGTGGCTTGACTAGTGTAGCTGGCGTCCCCAATAATTGTGAGGATCACTCAGTAAAATAAACAAGGGTGGTCATTGGGTGAAAGTGACCACTGAGAGATAGTTTATAAGGGCTGGTATGGTGCTGGTCATGTGTTTTGAACACTGAGTATGCACTCACTTGGAGGAGGGATGAAAGAATTAGTTTTAGCCCAGGAGATGGCCTAAAGACTCGAACCTGTCAGAACGTTGGTCAAGGGGTCCTCACCGCTGACCAGTCATTACCAGGTGAGCTATAGATAGTTGGGGAAAGCTACAGGGGGAAACCTAAAGAACAGAGAAAGAACGAATTCATATGTTAAATTGGGAAGCAGGTTACTTACACGAACCTTATTCGTGTTTCAGCCCTTCACCCTTCACCCCGTCAGCTACTCCTCCTCTGATGCTGCGACGGCGTCTGTTCACTAAGTGCTGAGACGGGTGTTTAACGATGGCCATGGTGTGGTGAACACACCGATAGCTCAGCCCCAGCAATTGAAGACCCCGGGTAGAAGAGTCGGACCTCATCGTTTCCCCAGTGACTGGAGAGTTCAAGGGGCAAGCGCTTTTTCTGATGCGGGCAGGGCATCATGACGGTATGGGGGTGAGCTTTTTTTTCTGATGCAAGTATGGCATCATGAAGGTATAAATTATTTATTCTCCCGGTCTGGATCTTGGGCCAAAAGGCCATGACTTTATATTTTTGGAGAATGTGTGTATTCTTTCTCCGGCAACAAGGAGGAATCTAACTACAATTTATACATATAAATTCAAAACTTGATTTATCTCTCAGTGTTAAGAAAGAGAGAAACATGCATGGAATTTGTTTGATAAATATTAAAGTGTGATCATCGTTCTCAGAATTGTTCAATTCATTTAGTAAAAGTGTTTTCCCCGGAGGAGAGGGGGAGGGAGAAAAACATTCTGTAGCGCGCCTTTTGGTTGACTGGGAGGATTGCGTGCGCGTATGGAGTAAACGCTGTCATGAATGCGTGTGTGCAAGAGTGACAGTGTGACAGTCACATTGTCACATGTATCGCGCTGTGTGTCAGGGTCTCGTTATAACTGATTACAGGAAACCTTAGTCATTTTGCGTCATTTCGTTTGTGATCGTTTTTGTACGGTGCTGTCAATGCGATCCCGGGTTTGACGCTGGGGTCGACGAGGAGAACGTCGATCCCTTAAAGCCCTGGGACGCGGTGGGAAGTGTCTGCTGGTGTCTTGGTTTGGAGGCGTAGCCCGCTGTCCACGACCGAAGTCCCGTGGTGATCCCTGGCTACCAACATCAAGTGTTGGACTGCCATCCGTTCCCCCTCCCCCTGCCCTGGCCTCGCTCTCTTGCAGTGGTAAAGGGTGTGTGACAGCTCTCTGCAGTGCCTGTTGTCCCCTCGTCCTGTGTGCATGACGCTGGTTTTTGGCCGAGCTGGATGTCCGTTTGTACCCGTTGTTGTGGAGAAGAAAGAAAGGGGAACAGGGCAGAGTCATGGGAGCTCTGTGATATGTGCATGCCATTGTCCTCGTCGTCGAGCTGTCCTCGTGAACGGCCGTTGTTGACAGAGCCACCGTCATCCTGTCTTCGACTTCTAAATTTGATTAGTTTTTGGAGCCATGGTAAAAACCCGTATAGCCTTCTGCCTTCAGGTCTTTTCATTTGCAACGATGCTCTTGTGTGAAGTCGTCATTGAGGCGAACACCAACATCATTTAGTTTGATCCGTATGGTTTTGTTCCTGATCAGACTTCATTTACCTTTGTTCTTTAAAACTTTGCCAAGACAGGACGTGGTCAGGTTTGGTTTTGCTTTTTCTGACCCAGTCTGCATACGAAGAAAAAATCGTCTCCAGACCAAGTTTTTGACGCGTCATGCTGATTAAGTAAGTGGACGAGAGTCTGTTCACAGTCCTCCCCTGTGTCATCCATGTCTGTTTCCCTCTGGTAGTCCATAAAATACAATATTGTCCTTTCTCATCAATGTGTTGAGTCGATCGTTTTGTTGCTCCCGTTTGTTCTAGTCTATATTCTAACACTTCCACATTTTCTTTCAAACTACAAATTTCTTCTTCTCGATTCTAAGCTGTTTAGCAATATCTTGAAGTTGGGCGGACATTGAAGAGACGTTTTGAGAAAAGAGACTGCATGTCTGTCGCTGCACTGTCGAAGCGGTGATCTATGGACATCTTCATGTCTGTTAGCATTTCTTCTACTGACGGGCCGGGGTTTTCTTCAATGTCGCCAGAAAGATAAGAAAAGTCCTGAAGAAGGGTTGATATATCTTAGGTTACTAATAGACTGTTCACACACCCACATAGTCACTGACTTTTGATTTGCCGCAGCCAGATGGAACACATACGAGCAACAACACTGACATTTGCTGACGTTTCCTCCCCACCAGTCACACACACTCTGCACAAGTCCAGAGCAGTATGGAACACATACGAGCAACAACACTGACATTTGCTGACGTTTCCTCCCCACCAGTCACACACACTCTGCACAAGTCCAGAGCAGTACAGTTTTGCATTCCGCCGACCTTTCACCTTTCTTTTTCAGCAGAGTAACTAGTATTGGATGAAACGTTCCAATTTTTACTCGTAACTGTATATTACAACAAGACATCCTAACTAACTCAGTTTCAGATGACTTTTAGAAAATCATTTGGAAGAAAATAAGCAAAAGTTTTCAACTTGTCGCAGCACCTCAAAAAACACGTCTTGCTGTTCGACTGCGCAGTGTTTACACCCAGAGAGAGAGAGAGAGAGAGAGAGAGAGAGAGAGAGAGAGAGAGAGAGAGATGGTAATCTTAATGTTCCTTATAGCCCAGCCGACAGCAAAGGGTCATATCAGGGCTGTCACTGCGTTGAAGTTAAAAAAAAAATCATTAAAAAAAAGGGGGGGAAACCCCATTCATACAACTCTTTAAAATACACCTCCAAAAACACACCGGGAATTTCGTTAAAAATCTTTCGTTAAAAATTGTCACATACTGTCATCGTGTGCCATCGTGTAGCGGTGGAAATGGAGGACACGTATAAACATCGTATGCATAATATGTGAGAAACTGGAGGGATAAATGAAAATGAGTGACTGATATTTGAATGGTACGAGAAACGACTGAATGAGCGCCAGTAGGCTGCTCTTCGGCCGGCTCTACCTGGGTAGGCAGCCTGTTGAGTGAGTGAGGTAATATGTTTATTGTAAAGCGCTTACAGCTTGGTCTGTGTCCGAGGATAGGCGCTATATAAATACCCAATATAATGATGATGATAATAATAATAATAATAATTTCCTCCCTAAAATCTTAAATCAGATGACAAATGTTTTCTCTCCCTCGGAAATTCAAAGATCACATCTAGTGGGACATCTCTGAAAAAGGTTTTCATGGAGACTGCTGTAAAGTGTTCATGTCTCACGTCATGCAAGTCCCAACGCTCTAAAGGAACTTTTTCACTGTGAGTGGTACATGACATGGAATACACCACAGAGCTTCGTTACCTTTTAAAAGAATGGGTGTAAAAGGAGTGGCCTGTATGCAAACGGCACAAAACTTTCTTCTTTACGACCGCCTCGGGAACATGGTATAAACTCTTTCAGGTTTGGATGGATTGTAAAATAGTTTGTTATCCATGCGCCAGTCCGGTTCCTCTTGCTTTGACATAAGCCTGGGGTTTGGGGGTTCAGATCAGTGTGAGGAATAGACAGTTTTTCTTTGTGGCACTCTTGGCAAGTTCACCAACCATTTCGTTGCCTCGAATGCCCACATGGTTGGGAATCCATGCAAAAACTATGTTACTTCTGTCTGATTTCAGAGAAGTGTATGGTTCGAATAACTTCAGCAGTTGAGTGTGCTTGAGGTACGGCCGGGGGTGTCGTATATAATATTCGCCGTGGAATAGTATCGCAGCTGTAGCATTTCACGTGAAATATTGTTGCAGCGACAATATTTTCTGGAAAAAAATGTGTCGTGCGACAACTTTTCAAGAAAAATGTCCTATAGAATATTGTAGCTGTCCATAAAATACTGTCGCTCGAAATTTTGCGACAGTTTTTTGCGACAGGACACTGTGAAATATTGTAGTCAATGAATGCTGTCGCTTGCGACACATTTTCACGTGAATATCTTACTGCTAGAGTTTTATTTCCTGTAAAAATATGGTCGCAGTGTTATTTCACTGCGACGATTTTTCTGCAAAGTGAAAAAACGTTCGCCGCGGTTGAGCATCAAAAAATATCACATAAAATTATGCAACCTGCCATGGAATGAAAAATTGACGCACGTGATTTTTTATCATAAATGTTTTTGACGAAAGTCAAATTTCCATGCGCGCGCGCGCACACGCGCGTGTGTGTGTGTGTGTGTGTGAACGTGTGTGTGTGTGTGTGTGTGTTGTGTGTGTGTGTGTGTGTGTGTGTGTGTGTGTGTGTGTGTGTGTGTGTGTGTGTGTGTGTGTGTGTGTGTGTGTGTAGGTGTGTGTGTGTGTGTGTGTGTGTGTGTGTGTGTGTGTGTGTGTGTGTGTGTGTGTGTGTAGGTGTGGGTACTGTGAAATATGATGTATTTATCAATATCGTAGGCCTAGGACATTCAGCACAACGAAAGTAGGGGAAGACTGGGTAAGTTAGAACTCCTAAGAAATGCAGCCCTACCTTCTTCACTAATTTTACTTCACTCACGGCTAATTATTTGTAAAGCTTACCGTAAGAGCTTCATATAGTACAGCCATCGAATGGCTATCTTTATTTCAAAAAGTTCTATATAAAAATCATAAAATTCTTAAAGAAAAGGAAGCCCGCTTTAGACATTTCGGGTTAAATGGACCAGGGAGTGGTAATGTTGGGCTACGGGCCTATATTAACCGACATGCACTATTCATAACAAATATTGTTTGTCTGTTGGCCATATAAGATGTGTGAGTTTTTTTTTCGATAATCCATTTAAAAGCACCTAAGATCTCAACACATTCATAAACTAAACTTTAAGAGTAAATGATTATCATTAATTGTCAGAACAGAAACACACAAACATACTAGAGTCTTAAAGCTAATACAAGCCAAATCGCAGAACAGTTTCAGTTGTGTTTGCTTTAATGCTGTGCTTCTAGGGCACTTAAAATCATGAATTTACAAACGAGTCAAAATAACCCATTTTAGTCACAAGTAACCCAAAAGTTATCAGAGGCCATAATGCAGAGCTTCAGGCATCATTTGGCTTTGTTTTACTGCAGTCCTTTTCAGGCATTCAAAGCTCCAAGGAAGCCGTGATTTGAAATTAATTAACATAGTATTTGGCTGAAAGGATCACCCATTTCTTTTCTAAAGCTTTTATCTAGTTTAATGAAATAAACAACGCAGACACAAAAAATGCAGAACGTAACGTTCAAAATGGGTTTTCTTTCATTACGCTTGTTTTAAGGCACCTAAGGCCTAATATAATCATGTTCAAAATGTGAAACATAACACATTTACATAAACTATCTTTTGTTTTGGATGGCTTCTTTTTAAAAAATACAAACGAATTAATGTTCGAAAGCAAAAAGAAACATTCAAAGCAGCGTCAATATTTGGATATGTTTCTTCTACACAAGTGAATGTCACACACGTTCACACAGGGGCGCGCGCACACACACACACACACACACACACACACACACACACACACACACACACACACACACACACACACACGTACACACACATCAGACTCTATCAATAATTACTAATCATGATGAAAAAAAAAACCGCTATCAACTTCTAATGAAGTGGATATAAACTGATCATGGTAGGCTTAATTGAGCTACTGGCCCAACTAAGTATGGGGGGGGGGGGGGGGGGGGGGGGGTCATCTTATCCATTTTAACCATGGTAACTCAAAAAATCCTCTACCATGACAGCACATTAACATATTACTCTGATTTTTGTTTCAAGGGCGTTTAGAATAATTATGTTAGAATTCACTGAAACAAAAAGCAAACAATTCCTATTATTTTAGCCATGTCTTTGATTTAACAGAACCACAGAGGTAAAGAATTAGTACAAACTGTTTCTAATGCTTACTGTTGGCATCCTTTCACGCGACCAGCCATGGTTTTCTAGCCGAGGAAGTTATGCATGCTGACAATGTAGCACACAAAAGATCTGAACTTATCTCATCATAGTTTTCTCAAATTAGCACCAGCCCAATTTATCTACTGGCCCGCATTAACCAATCTTCCCTTAAACGAAAGTAACTAGCCTTTCAAGTACGTCCCACATTTCTGAACAAGACACATTACTTCTAACTGAAGGCTAAAAACATTTTCCATTGGAGAATTCTTTATTGCAGCCTAGTTGGTTGTACTTTTTTTTTTTTTCTTTTACATGGGATCCACTTCTGCTAACTTTTAAAAGAGTGAGTAGAGCTCTCTGCATTAATCATTTTTTACTTACCCTTTCATAGAAAGGAAAAATGTGTAGGGCCCTTTTAAATGAGTCACAATTAGCCCTTTGTGAATCATCATCATCATCATCGTCATCGCAAATAACAAGTTGCTTTGCCATCCGTGATTTTATGATTCAGCCAGCACACACACACACACACACACACCCACACACACACACACACACTGCCGACAATGCTGGATCTTGAACCTCTGAAGTCTTGCTGTAGAAGACAGAACCGAAATTTTTAAAAGATGAAGTTCCTTTTGACCAAGATCAAAGACATGTGTTTGTTTTGTGATGCCGCGAAGTTAAGTAAAAAGGTCACATAGTCCAATAAGGTCGAAGTGGTTAAACAGCTAATAATACAAATTTATCAAATATTGTCATAATTATTTCTCTTTGTTAGTCGTACACTATTCAGGCCTATTAATAATGAGCAGTCCAAAAGCTGCAACTTGTAATTAGTATACTATAATGCCATGGAACTACTACACATCATTTTTCTTTTTTGTTTCTTCTTTAAAATAAGACCCAAATCAGAAATTAGGAGACTTCTGAGGTAGAAGGAAAGGAGTTTTAAGAGTTGGGTGTAGCGTGTAATGAATTAGGATATCCGTAATATAAGAGTGCGGCTATCAAACGATTTCGTATCTCTCGTTGTCTCCCCATGATTATCCATATGTCTTCCCATGACTATCCATATGGACATTCACATAACCCTGTCACCCTATTATATACATATTATATAACATTATGAGGTCTTCTTCAGACCTAAGAGGTCGAAACGCGCTGTGTTTTTGGCTTGTGACTTGTTTGTCCACGTTTCTCTGGGCGGTTCGCTGACATTTATTTAAGATTTGTTTTAGATTTCCGCCTGCAGTCGTCTCACTTGCAACTAGATCTATTACGAGGATAATTATATGATTTGTTCCCTCGGGCTTTGACCTCCTCTCTGCCCCATCCATCTCTGACCTATCATACCTCCTTCAACGGTTTTGTGTCCCTCCTGTACTGTAAGGGAATGCAAGAGTGAAGAAATGTATGTGTGTGAGTTTGTGCGCATGCGTGCTCACGCATGCGTGTGTACATGCGTGTGTGTGTCTCTCTCCTCTCTCTCTCTCTTTCTGTCTGTCTGTCTGTCTGTCTGTCTCTCTCTCTCTCTCTCTCTCTCTCTCTCTCTCTCTCTCACACACACACACACACACACACACACACACACACACACACACACACACGTGGAACACGTAAACGCGCATGCGCGGGCATACACAATCAAACTCAAACACGCACATACACTTCTACAAAAAGATTATTGTGTAACTTACAGGGTTTGTGGGGAGAAGTCTTAAGGGTTCTATTCAATTGTCTAGGGGAAAGAGTATCGTCCCACGAGAAGAGATGTTCAGAGTGGGTGGGGTATGTAAAGTGACAGCTGACACGGGGGTATCCTAGGAGGGAGGGAGAGAGAGAGAGAGGGAGAGAGAGAGGGAGGAGAGCGGGAGAGTGAGGGAGGGGAGAGGGAGAGAGGAGAGAGAATGTGTGAGAGAGAGAGAGGAGAGAGACGAGAGAGAGAGAGAGGAGAGAGAATGAGAGGGAGAGGGGAGGGAGGGGAGAGGAGAAGGGAGGGACGAAGAGAGAGAGGAAGAGAGGGAGAAGAGATAGAGAAGGAGAACAGAGAGACAGAGAGACAGAGACAGAGAGAGAGAGAGGAGAGAGGAGAGAGAGAGAGAGAGAGAGAGAGAGAGAGAGAGAGATTGCGTGATTATGGACAAATGACTCACAAATAACATCTGAGCACGAATGCAGTTGTTTCATGGTCCACACACACACACACACACACACCCACACACACACACACACACACACACACACCACACACCGTCGCACTCTCTCCACATACACGCACATGCTTGCACGTCCAGAGAGAGAGAGAGAGAGAGGGTGGTTTGGGGGGGGGGGGGGGGGGAGGGAAACCAACTGACTGACAGTTTGATGGACAGAGTGAAACTAAAGACAGTCAATTAGATAGAGGGAGGACGATACACAGGAGAATGAGCGAGAAAAACAAATAGAGACAGAAAGATAGACCGACAGTCCAGCAGACACAAAAGAAATAAAAGGGGGTGGGGGGGGTGTAGACAGAAAGATAATGGGGCAACTGATACGTAAAAACTAAAGAGAGAAGAGGGAGAGGTGGGACGTAGAGTTGGGCAGAGAGACCGAACATGTCTTCGACGTCGTTTTTTTTTTTTTTTTTTTTTTTTTTTTTTTTTTTTTTTTTTGGGGACTCTTTTTTTTTTTTTGAGCCGTGGGGGTAGAGTTTTTTTTCAGAACCGAACATGTTTCGACGTTTTTTTTTTTTTTTTTTTTTTTTTTTTTTTTTTTTTTTTTTTTTTTTTTACGGGAAAATCTCAGAGCGACAACTTTTCTACGGCAGCAATTTTTTTTTACATGAAATGCTGTCGCTGCGCGACATGATTTTTAGTTTTAGGAAGGCAAAGACACGATTTTATGGACATTTCTCGTGAAATCCTGTCGCGCTAAAACCCATTTTTTTTTTTTCTTTTTTAATGAAATCAAGTCGCTCAGCGATAATTTTTCATGAACCAGTTGCAGTATTTCCCGGGAAATACTGTCGCTGCGACACAATGTTATGAGCGACAGTATTATATACGACACCGGGGCCCAAACCGGCAATGACCTGTAATGCAGAAAGGAAGTCCGACAAAAATGAGGAAATCTTTATGTTTGGATTTAGAAACCATTTCAGAGCCAGAACCAAGGCTGTCAACTCAGCAGTGCAGATGGAGCTGTCAGTGGGAATGTGTTTAAAACATGTCTGAGGGAGGACCTGTTACACAATACACAGCAGAGGCAACCCCTTAATCAGATTTGGAACCATTGGTGAAAATTCTTGTGAAGGATAGAAACTTGGAAAACAGTTCGGCAAAAAAAGGACTTGTACGCCATGGAGCTAGTAGAATCTTTACGGTACGAGGCTGAATCAAACTGGATCTTTGGGGTAAAGAAAAATCCATGGTGGGTCATCAGGAAACTTGGAAAAATCACACACCACTCCAAGGTCTATATCTGCATTGTTCATATGGGGAAGAATATTAATTCCCAGGGATGGGATGCAACTGGTGCGGTCATCGAATTTCTTTTTGGGGTCAAAGACATAGTCATATTCCGGTTTTTCGGGTTCAGAGGATAGATTCAAACATAGGTTCATGCTGGGTTTCAGCCAACGATTCGAGAGGGATGGTTCTCCTGCCTCAGCATACATGTTATAAACAGGGGTGGTGAGGAATCCACCCGAACAGAATCGAAGCCCGTGATGGTGGATGGGATCAATACTTTTCAGGTAAGAAGACTTGGCCGAGCCGTAGGAGAGAAAGTCAATGTCACAGACAATAAGAGGGACAGAGAGGGGGGGGTGGGGGGGGGGGGGGGGGGGACAGGGGGGGGGGGGGGGTGGGGTGGGGGGGGGGTGGGGGGGGGGGGGTTGACAGGGTACACCCAGGGGGGTGGGGGGGGGGGGGGGGGGGGGCAGATAGACTAAATCCACACAGTCATACGGACAGACAGACGAACAAGCAAACGCGCACACACAGAGAGATAGTATTTCGATTAACATTTGTTGTACAACATCTGATCATTTCCACAAAAATATGCTCGCCAAAGTGCCTATAGGACTAACAAAAACGACAAGAAACACACACACACACACACATACACGCACGCGCGCGCGCGCGCGCACGCACGCATGCGCATGCGCGCACACACACACACACACACACACACACACACACACACACACACACAAATCAAGAATAGCAACAAGAAAAACAACAGCAAAAGAAAGAGAAAGAAGAAACAAAGAAAAAGGAAGGAGGAGGAGAAGAACAAGAAGAGCCCTAGTTGGCAAATTACTGATTTTACTTTCAACCTATCACAGTGCATCGCATCTCCGTCACTTCGACTAAGCATACGCCGGTGCATATGAACTATGCACAAGATTATTGCCCCGCTCTTTAACTCCCCTACACACGCTCGCGCGCACGCGACCATTATATGCGGCATTGCAATTAGAATCAATAGTAGAACAGCAACAACTACAACAAAAGCAAAATTCACAACAGCTGCAGCAGCACAAGAACAAAAGGCAACGAGAGCAAGAACAGGAAAAATTTTGAAAAATAATGAGACCAAGAACATGCAAGGAAGAAGACAAGAAAGCAAAGCAGAAAGAACAAAAAAATATAAGGACAAAAAAGGGCATAGACCGAAAAAAAAGACGAAAAACATGGATAGAAAACGAAGAATGCATACAAAACGGGGAGAGAGAGAGAGAGAGAGAGAGAGAGGGGGGGGGGGGGACCTTGTCTTCCTAGTTTTGACATTTTTAATGGTAGGATCATAAAACACTTTATATCTAGTAAGTAAACCACCACGACAATCTTCAATGAGTGTTGCAACAGGCAAATTCGAAACTGATATAGAAATAAAATAACTCGGAATCACCAAATTTAAACATCAAACCAATTATATCCCACGTAAGAAAAGAAACAGATTCATGTTGAACACGACACAGTTTTTCGTGCGCTCGAATGTGCAAACCGTCGCAAGCTCCGCCCGTATGACTGACGCACCTAATACAGCTCACACGTGGCCCTGTCCCCGGAGACCAAAAAGTCTACCGGTG
>JADBJO010003745.1:174858-189858 GCA_016801955.1 Conus betulinus
CTACTTAAAATCTGTTGCTGATAAAGACTCCAATCTGCAGAGCGGAGCTTCCATGTTTCCCAAGGGGACTCCTGCAACTGCTTTGTAAAATAAATAAAAAGTTGGAAAGTGATCACTCCCGCTTAGGTCCGAATGAACTTGCCACTCTAAGTCCAAAAATAGGGAAGGATCTCAAATGGACAAATCCAAGTGAGTCAAGGAACCAGAAGGAGAACAAAAGTCGGTGAGCCTGAATTCAGAAGACAGAGATCATGATCTGATATAAAATCTTCAAGAACTTTCCCTGGGAATTAGTACAGGTACTTCCCTAGTGTGGGGAATGACCGTTCAAGTCACCCAGTAAAAGAAATGGGCGAGGGAGTTGAGAAATTAAACCATCCAACTGACTCTTTGAAATCACAAAAGATGGAGACAGATACGAACAGCATATCGTAACTGCCTTGTTTAACGAGAGATACGAGCAGCCACTGCCTCCAGATCCGTCTGAAGTGGAATTTCTGTATGAAGTACCGAATTATGAATATAGAGAGAAACGCCTTTCCTTGAAAAGTCTGCAGAAGCTGGCTTGAGTATGCAGGAGAAACCAGTAATCTCATGCTTCTTAGTTGCAGTTAAAAGGGATTCCTGAAGAGCAATTATCGAAGATCTATACTCTGCCAATAATAGCTCAAGGTCCCGACAATTTGCTTTAACTCCCCTTATGTTCCACTGGAGTATGTCCATGTAAGGTTGTTAAAAGAATATCTATCAGCCTTCTTCCCCAGAAACTTCATTATCCATCAAAGAACTAAAACGGTTCTTCAAAACAAGATCAGAAGCCGATGCTCCTGATAAATTTCTAAGTTGTTTGTTGCCATGCTTGGAATTTGCTCTTACTGGACTGAAACCTGCTGCACCAAATACCTGACTTCGAGATTTTCCCCTAAGAGGGTCTGGAGTCCGAAAAGGACACTCCTCACTGCGTGCCTGTCTTGTACTGCTGTTACTGACTTGTGAGTGAGGGGACAACTCTTTCCCCCGATCCTTCACACCTGACCTCTGGTCCACAGCACTTTGTACAACTGAAACGCCTCTTCCCTCAACAGCAGGGACTGAAGCCTGTTGTATACTGCTGGTCGGAACACTATTGCATTTCTGAGTCAAAACCTCAACTGATTCCTCAAGTGTAGTAAGCCGATCCAAAACCGATGACAACAATTGACAACAATTCTGTCAATTTCTTCTCCAGAGCAGTGAATGGAGCTGCTCCCAGATCATCACCCGATGACCAGCTCGCTGAATCATTCACCACCTTCTGTCCATAAGTAGAAGCCGAAGGAGTCCTGGCTTCCACTAACATTCTAGCCACAGTAAAGGAACATTTCCTCTCAATCTTTACTTTTTGAATCTCGCATTCCTTTTTCCACACTGGGCAACTTTCGAATTTGCCGGATGATCACCCTTACAATTGACACAGTATACAGCACTTATACAAGATTCATCATGCTTCTGTCCACAATCACGACAAATCTCCTGACCCCGACAAGCTCGGCTGGAATGCCCAAAGCGTTGGCACTTCAAACACCGCAAAGGAGATGGCACAAAAGGCGTAACTTTCACTCGGACATAACCCACTTTGACAAACTCTGGAAGAGATGACATAGCAAAAGTCAAGAATAGCGTGTTGGTTTCAATTAGGTCACTTCCTTTAGAGATTTTAAGTCTATGGACCTGCAGGACACCCTGGCTTTCCATCTCAGTCCGAATTCTGATTCAGCAACTCCAGCCAAGTCAGCACATCTGATTACCCCTTTCAAGTAGTTGAGAAAGGGGTGAATGGAAACCTTAACTGTGATATTCAAAAGTTGAGAACCATCTCTTTCAGTAGCAACTGAGACGCCGCTTCGTAGCACAGTTAACAAGGTAACTACCAGATCGGAGTCTCTTCATCATTTTAAATCCTGTGGATGAAACTCCTTCCAACCACTTACAAACAGCGAATGGAGAAATCCGAGCAATGGATTCTTTGGGGTCTTTTGCTTCCACTAAAAGGAAGCTTGGCATGTGTTTTGGATACCCTTTCTCTTTGCCACTTCTCTTATCTCATTATCTGAATATAGAATCTCTATTCGTAATCTCGTCCATAAACTTGCCATGTCCATCATCAGTTTCTTCTCTTTTTGTTTGGGGGGTAGTTGTTTTGTAGTCATACTGAAAGGAAAAAACTTCACCTCCCCTACTCCCCACCCGCCATCGAGTGCCCACAAGGGCGATGCCCCTAAGCAGTGCTCCAGGAAAGGGAAACACCAGGGTTATAGCGAAGGTATACACCACGTGACACGCGCTCCACCCCATCCACCAGGCTCATGACCAACTGCTGAGGACGAACAGGAGGCTACTCACCCGGCTTCCAGAGCAAGCAACGTGCCACACGGTTTGACCCAAGCCATGCCCACACTGTGGAGGCGACCGGTTGACAGCATTGAGCCCCATGCTGCCCCCCGTCTAGGGAAAGGCCGGGCCAAAAGTGGCGTGTTGAGGGGCGTGGATCCCACTCTCTGGTCCCTCTCAACCACCAGGACACCATTCTCCCCTGACACGGGTCGCACCGCACGGTCAACACAGTGGAACAAGAGGTCACAGAGAAAACAGAGAAAGTGCTATAGAAGACTTGTGATAAAAGGAAAAGAATAGGATAAAGATCCATAAAGGCACAAGATAGATGAAACAGAAAACTGCAGATTAATAAGGAGAATGTTGAAAGAGAAATGCAGGTGAAAGAACCATGGGTAGGCAGAAAAAACACAAAAACCAGAGAAAAAGAAAGCCTACCTAAAACAAAGTCCCACCCTCAAGGGGCACAAGAGGGTGACCTGAGAACTAAAAATTAGACACCCCACCCAGGTCCCCCAGGGCAGACCCCGGTGGGGAGAACAATGAGAGGATCTCACAGCTGGTGAAATGGAGTATAGTATCTACCTGCCCGTCAAAGAGAGTCACACTTAGGTAGAACATCCCTACCAAACTTAACATGCATACCTTTTGACACAATGTTCTCATGGATGCAAGCAGAGAGAAAATCAGCATGGGAAGAGAATCGTTGTAGTCGGTCCCTAGTCCTCCACAATCCTTTCATCAGATCGTGGTGGTTAGCTGCCATGTTGCCAGATCCACTTAAGGATGCACAGTTCACTCAACAACTTGAAGAAAAGTAACGGTAAGGGTCCGTTTATACAGAGCGCGTACGCGAACGCGTCCAGCGCGAACACGAAGGCGAACGCGACTTTTGAGCAGTTTTGCATTCAAATAGAGCACGAACCCGAACGCGGAAAACCGTCGACGGCTTTCGAGGCGGCTCGTCTTTTTCTTGCTGTGAGAGATAAAATTTGGTCTTTTGGAATCATGGCGCAGGTAGAGTCAGACACGGAGGAGATCATAGTACTGTATTTGTACGCAAAACAACGAAGGAAAAGAAAGAGGCGTGTGTCAGTGCACGAAATTTTACAGAGAAGAAGTGAATTTGGAGAGTACCACCACCTCGTACAAGAACTACATTTTCATCCTGCAAAATTCCAGCAATACTTTCGAATGACTGAGGAGCAATTTGAATACATTTTGCAATTAATTGGAGACGACATTTGCAAACAGGATACTAATTGGAAGAAGGCCATCACCCCAAGAGAACGACTGGCATAATATCATTCACAGCTCTCTGCCTAGACGTTAATGACAAGAACAGATAGACACAAACATACAGACAGACAGATTGTCTGTATTCATTAATGCAGTGTTTATTGTACTTCCTGTGTATCAGATCTGTCAGTGTGAGACGCAGACTTTATAATATCATAATTCCATTATATATTTCTGTCAGAGCTAAAAATGGTGTCATTATGAAGACTGCTGACATGAAAGTTAAAACGTGTTTAATTAATATAATAAAGTCGTGCAGACATTTATTTTTTTTTTACAGTTCCATAACATTGTTGAAACAGGTAAAATCAAATTAATTTCAATCACATACCTGTCAGTCCGACTTTCTGTCCAATTGCTTTCCATATGTCTCTTTTTTCATGATGTCTTTGTAATCTTTGTCTGCTTTGTCATACAGTACATGATTCTTCTCAATTTCAAGAATCATGGCTTCTGTCTTGTCCATTGTCTTCTCTCAAACTTCACAAGCAAAGTAGACTGACGCTAGTGCCTAGCTTTTTCTTGGAACGGTCAGGCGTACAAGTTTCTATTTGTGGAAATGATGCAAGGGAAGTACCTGCTGATTGGTTGATAGCAAAAAAGCCGCGCGACCTTCTGAGAAAATTCGCTCTGAGGGCAATCAAGGCGGTCATTCGCGCGAACAAAAATTTGTTCGCGTTCGCGTTCGCACTCTATTTGAACGGTTCCTCTATAAATGACTAAAATATTCCAGGACGAAAAACCGCGTTCGCTTTCGCGTTCGCGTTCGCGCTCTGTATAAACGGCGCTTAACACGGCTGCAGTTGCAACGAGGAATAAGGCTGAATCAGCTTGGATCACACTAGGCGATGCGCGTATTTTTTGTCATGGTACATAAAAAAAAAAAAAAAAAAAAAAAAACACAAGCTGGATTTAGTTTCTAAATATTGCGAGGCCTTCCAACCTCTTCCTCAGTGGGACCTTTAATGACGAAATTATCCTCCCATGCAGATTAATACGTCATAGATAAAACTACGTCATAGTTTAAGAGACAAAAAGAAAAAGAAAAAAAAAAAATACATGCTGTGTTCCAAAAGGAAACATTTCAACTGAGCAAAAAACTAGAGAAAACGACAGAACTTGGATCCAACTGATCAATTATAAACAAAGCTTCCTCTTATGTCTCAGATTGAAGAAATAGGGGGAGGTAAACATTCATATCTGCGGTGGTAAATTATTCTGCCTAACTAACAGTATGTGCTTGAGTGGGTGAATGGGGAATAACAAATGCTTCTAAAAATGAGCCTTCAGCAAGTTTATTGTCTCCAAGGGGGAAACAATCTCCAATGGGGAGGAAGCTCAATAACATATAACTCCTGGTCAGATACCGGTATCTCCAATGGGGAGGAAGCTCAATAACATATAACTCCTGGTCAGATACCGGTATTTTGAAAACCTGTTTGTTTCTCCTCAGTGACCGCGGAAAGCGGTAACTTAACTCCTCTGCCTTTTCAGTTTTAAGAAGAATGCTATCCCGAAAAAGACTGGTGTGCAATACCGTAGCATGTTTGTTGAGTTTTCAAAAAGCCAGCCAAAGGTGCCACCTAAGACGCAAAAGAAAAGCAAGAAAGAGCAAAACAAGCTACATTTTCTTTTGAAAAGTAGCAAATATAAAAAAAGATAAACTCTTAAGACACAAGTGTTGAGGGCTAGCTCTTGGAATGAATCCGCAAGGGACTAAATTACAATAAACTAATAAATTCCAAGGATAAATACCGAATACCTTTCAGAAACTTACAGAGCACCTTGGTATTGCAATGACTGCAAGAAATATTCAATTATAAACAAAGCTTGCTCTTATGTCTTAGAGATTGAAGAAATAGGGGGAGATAAACATTCATAATTGCAGTGGCAGCTAATTCTGCCTTACTAACAGTATGTGCTTGAATGGGTGAATGGGGGATTATAAATGCTTCTACAAATGAGCCTTCAGCAAGCTTATTGTCTCCAAGTGGGAGACAATCTTCAATGAGGAGAAAGCTCACTAAAATATAACTCCTGGTCAGATACCGTATTTCGAAACCTGGTTGTTTCTCCTCAGTGACCGCGGAAAGTGGTAACTTGACTCCTCTGCCTTTTCGGTTTTAAGAAGAATGCTATCCCAGAAAAAGGCTGGTGTGCAATACCGTAGCATGTTTGTTGAGTTTTCAAAAAACCAGCCAAAGGTGCCATATATATATATATATATATATATGTGTGTGTGTGTGTGTGTGTGTGTGTGTGTGTAGCTAAATAAAAGAAAGCTTTAATGGGTGGTTATTGTGATGATAGTAGTTATGTCAACTCCTCCCATGTCCCACGTCCCGTCAGTTCCTCCTCCCACACTCCAAGTCCCCTCTACTCCTCTGCATATTATGAAGATGGGCCGTTCACAAATCAAAAACTCAGCAAAGGTACCCTATGTTTTTACCTCCAGACAGAAAAAGACTCCTGCCAAAACATTATCACTGGCCTTCTATACTGGGAGATTCCAGCAACTGCAAGAGTCTGTTTCAGATCTCCAGCTCTCTTTCTGGCCTTCAGACATCAGTGTCTGAACAGATGGAGGACGTCAAGGTGTGTGTGAAAAATTAAATGTGGAGACACATAGCCTCTAACTTTGACGTTCTCCACTCACTTGTTCATTCTCTTGAGGCAAGAATTTGTGACCTGGATAAACAAGTCAGTACATAATTAAAAAGAACCATTCCTTAAAAACTCAGCTGGGTAATACATACAGCGACGGCAAAAAGTTGACACCAGCCAGATCATGCAACGCCAGTACACAATGTGAAGGTGACGACACAGATTCAAAAAGTTCGCCCACTGATCTGATCTCCACCAGTATACAATGTGTCGGTGAAAAGACGGGTCTGGAAAATGCTTCCTTTAATGTGATCTCCACCACCTGTCACCGAGGCTCCACAAATATGTACCCAGCAAAGAGCCAGTCGACCATCATCAACAGGGAGATTCTCAGCGGACAACCTTGAACGACCATGAAAACAAGGCACAACTCCCCAGCTCCTGAATGTAAGCTCTCTGTCTACCCGCGGACAAGAAGACAGCCGGTGTCCTCAAGAAGACAGTGTTGTATACTCAGTCCAGACCTCCAATCGATTCAGCCCTTTCACAACTCTCTCACAGAACTCTAAGCCGGACATAAAAAAAAACCCACAACTAACCCACTAAACAGACAATACGCCACACAAGAACTGACAACAAAACAAAGATTTTATTCCCTACAAAACAATCAATGAGCGGAATCTTCTATGAATACGTCACAGACCCCAGCCTGAAGCACACAGTCCCTACGGCCAAGGCAGCCACAATAAGCTATTTTACCCCTTATCCAGCTACAGTGTGCAGAGTTCCTCAGGCCAGCAGTATATTACACATAGCATAATATAAGTCAATCCTTTTCATGACCACTACTTTCCACCACCACCCCCCAAAAGAAAACAATAACAACAACAACCAAACTATACTAACTTCACATTACTATATTCATTTCGCATATACTTCACTGCGCACATTCATCCCTTCAGTCACACCCTTTTTAATCAATATGCATCCTTCATGTATGCCCACCCAAACCCAATGTCTTCAGGCGATATATTGCCACAAAAAAAAAAAAAAAAAAACTCAACACAAAGGGAAAACAGGCCACACGACGACGACGTTCACAGTCTCACGACGGTGACGGTGACCGGACGAATCTGCCTGCCGAAAACGTGGATGACACAGATGACAGTGACATACAGGGCTTCCACAATATCAGTGGCATTCAGCCACCGCCAACACGGCGCCAGCGACGACTGCCACCAACCACAGTGACAACTCACATCCACGGCGGCGACGACATACCTAAATGGCGGCGATCACGGAGTGAGGAGTCGGCGATACGGGGGATCAGCAGCGGCGGCGACAACAGCAACGACGCCACCAGCAACGGCGATAAATAGCATCGGCGACACAGCAACGGCGATAAACAGCAACGGCGACACAGCAACGGCGCCAACAGCACAGCGACACCAGCAACGGCACAAGCAGCAACAGCGACATTAGCAACGGCGCCAGCAGCAACGGCGACACCAGCAACGGCGCCAGCAAACGTGCCAGCAGCAACGGCGACGTTAATGGCCAGGCTGTGAAGACTCGACCGGATGGGGAGAAAGGGGAAAGAAATGTAACATTAGAAAAGGGGAGGACTGGGACAACAGTCCGGGGCACAGCAGGATGGGTAGTGCAGGTGGGGTAACCGCAGGCACCTGCTACGAACGCCGGTCAGTCAGGGACAGGAACCCAGCAACTGGCTGTCCACAGCTCCCCGACAAAACGGCCCTGCACCGCCTGGTGTACCGGGGCCCACAGGATGGTGGGAATGCGCCCTCACCTGCACTTGAGATGGCTTTTACCCTCCAACCGTAGATATACAAAAGCTACATAGCTACATACATCACTGATTACGGTAACCCCTTAGTTCACCCCTTCTCAGGATTTTTCTTTACGCACCCCAGATCCATAAGCAAGTTACATTTATCACTATCTCACTCTGTTTATACAACCAAGTTACACTCCTCTTTGCGCTGCAGCATACACAAGAGCTACTTCATAATACACCTTCCCACACACACTTTCTCAGTCATATTGTAACGTCCACAACAATTATCAGTCTCGATTCCAAAGAAAACCAATGGGACAGGACGACTATATCTCTGTACCAATCACCCAAGGCATAAACACACTCCCACAAATCACCCGCAATGTAGGAACAATCTTCACCTATATTATGAATTAGGGTACCCACCCTATAGAAAAAAACCGCGCTGCTCGACACTAGTACCTCTTCATACACCTACACAATACTTATCCTTTCCAATAACTTCCATGACACGGCACAATCATAACCTCTACAGCACCCAGTGGCAACACACCCTGTCTATGCTTCTCGAAAGCATTTCCGTACGAAACCCCCTGACACGAATAAGCACCAATTCAATCCTAACACCAGGATCGAACCAATGACAACTATTTACATTTTCGTTCAAAACTTCATAATCAAATTTCCTTCTTTTCTTTTTCCTTTTCCCCTGTTTCCACCTCTCAACACAATCCGCTGGTCAAAACCCACCATCAACACACTTTTCTCAGCTTGCTTCGTTTTATTCCTTATTTTCCCCATTTTTTCCCTCTTCCTTCTCCCTAAGAAAAATTGAAATCGATTCAGAACATGAGCTCATATTATTTACACCTTTGTACAAGTTGACAGAAATGTGCACAAGACAACGCCACCCTTAACAAACACTACACTACTATCACTTTAATTAACTCAACATACCTGTAACAACACAAAAAGACGACAACTGCGGCTGGCCACCCCAGCACCTGAACCTCAGGGTCGCAGCACACCGAAACATCGACAACTGCTCGACCAAGAGCAAAACGCTCACGAGGGTCGGCTCACCATACTGACCGAAGTCAGACCCACAGCGCAAACGCTGGCACCAGAACGAGAGCCCAACTGCTCTTCACCAAGGATTTTGACCGAAGTGCTAGCCACCCGGCCCCACCAAACTTACATGCTTGATGATTCAGCACTCACTCCTTGCTGAGTTTTGAACTCTACACAAACCGCACGTGAAACGGGACTCCACACAGACCACACGAAACAAAAAACAGGAGACGGAAGGCTAACCCCCTCTCTCCCCCACACTTATCCTTTCCCTGGCTGTGCATGGTAGCACACACACACCCAATATATGAATGAAACGTACAGGTATCCAACACCCCCACCATCCTTCCTGAACCCAACAGCTACCATATATGGCCCGGTAAGCCTACACCCCCATCGTGGAATGATGCTACAGATCGATACAGAGCCGTCGGCGCGTCTGTATGATTTCCACGCTGATCAGATCGGTGACAATCAAGCTGATGCTCTGTCCAGTTCTGCCAACATCAGACCTCGGACAACAATCAATTCAGGTAAAGGTACTGACCGCCCTTATACAAATCTAAAGGAAGTGTCCCGAATGAACACTGCACGCGATATTTTGTCCCACTCGTTCTGTATCTGACGGAGCTGCAGTTCTCCTACTAGGAGATTCCGCCATGGGAGAGATCGACCTCTGATCTGAAGAATAACGCCCCGTCAAGAAATTGTGTCCAAAATCCATGTGCCAGGTTTGTGTGTTTCTGCCTTGACAGTGTGGCTGCTGCACCAACGTGGTTCTCCCAGTCTCAGAACAGTAGCAGTACATGTGCGCGTAAATGACTGTAGATCCACAAAAGAAATCACTAAAGAGACGGTGTGACTTAATCCATTTAACTTCTCATGTATTCCCCAACGCTAGAATCATCCTCAGCTCAATAATACCTGTATGAGGCAAACACCACATAAATACTATACTAGAACCATCCAATCTTACATACAAAAAGCCTGTGAAATCCTGAACTTCGGCTTCATGATAACTACCCCACCTTCACAACTAGTACAGGTAAACCCAAACTGGCTCTGTACACCAATCTTATTCATCCCAGTGAAACCGGCACTGCTAGACTTGCACTGAATTTCAGGAAAACCTTTTTCCGCTCTCAAGCTTTTCAGTCTAAACCCAAAACAAAAGAGCATGTCGCCCCGAGATTTCGTGGTAATGCATACTCTAACAACCTTAAAAAACAGCAATCGCTATCCACAGAATAATCTGGGAATACAGACTCAGAATTTCAGACAAAATAGCAATATCCCACCCTGTGACTGTCCTCCTATGGAATCAATGAATCATTATCCCCCTCTTTTTCCAAGTTTTTTTTTTTCAATATATACACAAGATTTTGTTTTCTCCTTCTTTCAGGGAGCAGAAAAAAAAGCAACGTTTTTTGGCGGACAACCTATCCATATCTGATAAAGGGTTTCATGCTTTCTGTTGTGTACATGGTTTCATCATAATTTCATATTGTTACTGCTATGGTTTTCTTTTTTTTTTTATGTGAATATCTTTTTCATCGGCAATTTCTGGACTTGCAACCACATGATCTGATGTATTAACCGCCTTTGATTTGTGGCCGTAAGAACAGCGTGTAATGCGCCCTTTTTGTTTAGCATACGCCGTTCACTTACATAGTTATCATGTCATCTACTTTAGATACATGGCCTTCAAAAGAGGGACTTCGCATCGGTTATTTATGTTTATATTTATATTTATAAACAGTGCCAGAAAGAAGACAGACGAAATCGCTGCAATTCTTCACAACAATGGTAGTAGCTTTCACGTGTTTTGTATAGCAGAGTCTATGCTAACCGATATGATTCCAGATTCTGATATATGCATGCCAAATTATGATGCAATCCGATTAGACCCAAAAGCACCTAGAACAACAGGTTTACTTCTTTACCTTGCTAAATCATTAACCTTCAACAAAAGAAAAGAGTATCTTGAAAAATACAACGTAGAATCCGTCTGGATAGAATTAAATCTTAAACACTGTAAGGCAGTAATGGCAGGATTCCTATGCAGAAACCCAGCAGAAACCACTGATTGGTTCGATACGTTTAAATTTCATGATGGATTCCCAGTACTGGAATGAAAGGAAATGGTTCTTTTGGGCAACTTCAACATCGACTTAACTGTGCCTGGGACTAAATCATACTTATGCAATGTATGGGTTGGAACAAATTATCGATCGTCCTACTCGAATCACTGAACAAACGGAACTCTTACTGGTCACATTTACGTCAACACAAAAGATAACATAGAGGAGATGTGTTCTGTACAGACAAGCTGTAGTGACCATTGTTCGGTTTGTCTGACATGGATAAAGAAAGGTGTCAAAATTCCTAAGTCTGGACATAAGGATTTTTTTTTTTAGACGCTTCACGAATTTTGATAAAAAAAAAAAAATGCCTTCCTTAATGATTTGCTTCACTCTAAAATTAGATTACATTTATCAGATTAGGTACCCCGACGATGCTGTGAACTTTCTGATAAGTACATTCAATTCAGCATATGATAAACATGCACCCTTTGTAAGAAAAGGGTGAAACATGTCATTAAACCCCCATGGTTAACAAAGGAACTACACAATGAGAGATACAAAAAAGATCATATCCTCAAGTCAAAGGATAAAGTGTCGTTCAGAAAACAAGGAATAAGGTAAATTCCATGAAGAGAAAAGCAAAGAAACAATATTTTCAAAATTTAGTTTCGTCTTCTCTAAATTCAAACTTAATTTGGAATGCTATCAATATCTTGACTAACAATAATTCAAGAATGTAATATCCAATAAAGAAATATCACCAGAAGTCTTAAAACTTTCATTTTGCAAATATAACCAAGGATGTAATTGTAAATGATAAAACAAAGTACAACGATCTATGTATGTTAGAAAAATACTGTCGATGTAAAAAAACATTTCTCCTTGTCTTGACATACCACCATTCTCATTACATGAGGTATTTAACACACTTAAAACAGTCAGGAACAAGGGACATAGATGGATTTGATGGCAAGATACTAAAAATCGCTTCATTTACTATTGCTGATACACTCACGTTTATAATTTGTGTACTGATAAAAGCCACTTTCCCTTGAGATTTAAACATGCGAAAGTAAAACCTTTATATAAAAAGGTGATCCCACCAATCTCTCAAACTACAGACCTATCTCAATATTATATTATGTTAACTTGTCTCTGTTAATGGTTTCTCCTCTCAACCAGCTATCCTCAAGTACCCCAGGGATCCGTCTTGGGCCCCCTCCTTTTCGTACTCTACACCATCCAATCTCCGACGTTGTTGCCATCACAGCCTGTCTCACCATTGTTTTTCAGATGACAATCAAATTTACATATCCAGTGACAGCTGTCAGCTGCCATCTGCAATCCAACGCATACAGTCGTGTATCATGGACATAAAATATTGGATGACAGTTAACAAACTTCAACAATAAAAAATCTGAAATGATCTTCTTTGCACCCAAAAGATTTCTTTTATCTGACTGTAACTCAAACTCTATCAAATTGGATGATTGCCTTATTCAGACATCATCTGCATGGAATTTGGGTGTTACCCTTGACTCAACACTTTCCATCCAGCAAGATATTTCCACAGTCTGCCGTGTCTGTTACTTTAAGCTTCGTCGCATTTGTTCTGTGCGACATTTTCTCTCTGATGATGCCACAAAACCCTTGTTTCTGCCTTCATTCTATCACGACTTCATTACTGTAATTCTCTTCTAGCTGGCTGTCCCCAGAATCTTCTCAGTCGTCTTCAGAAAGTACAAATTAATGCGGTACGTATGATTCTTAGACAGCCCAGATCTTCTCAAATCACTCCCTTGCTTCTTTCTCTTCACTGGCTGCCGGTCGAAAAACGAATAGACTACAAACTGTCCTTACTCTGCTTTAAATCTTGGAATGGCTTAGCTCCTTCCTACCTTTCTGATCTCTTTCATCTCTATGTTCCTGCTAGGAAGTTGCGTTCTTCTACCGACAACACTCTGCTCAAAATCCCTCGATTTCGAACTAAAACCTATGGCGATCGTTCTTTTTCTTTTCAGGGTCCAGTTTCTTGAAACAAACTCCCAATATCTTTGCGTAATTAAAACTTTCTGTCTTCCTTCAAGGCATTTCTTAAAACAACCCTCTTCACCTGTCAATAGCAAGTTTCAAAACGGAGTGACTGAGGGAGGAAACTGAAGCAAAATTTAGAAAGAAATGGGGTTAGTTACCACCAAGGACATAGACAAACAAAGTAGAGACACAATGCATTTCGACCTCTTCAAACAAAAACAAATAACATTTAGGACAGTGAAGACGAAGAACGAGAAACCACTTATCTTCTCATATTGGCTGCACACCCAAAATGACCACCAGACGGAAATTAGGCCACCCAGGAGGGAATAATGTGAGAGGAAATAGGGAGAAAGGGAGGAGGTGTGAAACAATGGAGCTTGTAGCTTGTTTTGTAGAATAGTATGATATATTAGTGATGGCAGTGATTATGGTGGATCGATAATAGTGCTTAGTGAGGCCAATAAGAAAAAAAGGGGAAAAAAAGAATAAAAAAACGAATAAATAAACAACGTTAATGGGTAGTGATGGTGATGACAGCAGTCATGTGTGGGTAGTTGTATGTGTGTGGGTGGGTAATGCTAATAAAATCAGATGTAGGAGGGGGGGGGGGGCGGATAAAAAAAATATACAGAATAAGATGAAATAAAACAAACCAAAAGTAAAATAAAATAAATAAGATAAATATAAACAAAAATATATTTTGAAGATTCAATAAAGATTATACAAAATAGAACAAATAAATAAATTACTTACTTAATTATAGAATAGAAATACAATAAAATAATTCAAATGGAGTGTGGCTGCAACTTCTGTATGAAGTGGGTAGTGGTGTTTGGTGGTGTATGTATGTATGTGTGTTGGTGGAAGATAATGCCGACTAGTGCTGAAGTGGTGGGTATGTATATTTGTGTTACTGTTGGATGTTGATGCCCTGGGGCTGTAGCGTACCAAGTTTGGCAATGAGATGGGACTCTTGTGTTGTACGTTCAAAGCTGTCACTCTGTGATTGCCAGAATGCCAAGACTTTTACATGGATGTTGTGTTGGGGGTGGTTGAAATGTAGGGCAACGAGTTTGGGTTGGTGTGGTGGATGTCAGCCAGGTGTTCAGAGGTGGGTGTCTCAAGTGCGCGCTATGTTTCACATATATAAATCTTGCCACACAACTGGCAGTGGATAGTGTATACGATGTTGCGGCTCTGACAGGAAAATGCGGTGTTTAATAGTAAAGGAGTCCTTAGGATGTTGACTGGTGTGGTGAGGGGGGGCAGATTCTGCACTTAGGTTTTGAGCAGGGGTGAGTACCGAGAGGAGCAGGTGTGGAGCTTCTGTTCAATTTGGACCACACGAGAAGATCTTCTAGGTTTTTATCACGTTCGAACGTAATCATGGGTCTGGTAAAGAAGGCAGGTTTGTGGTTTTGTACAATGTGCCAACTGGATTTGAGAATCCTGCAGATAGGGGGGGAGGGTGGGGGGGGAGTGAAAGAGGAGGTAGGTGGTGGTTCTGTCTGTCTCTTTTGGAAGCTGGGTTTCCAGCGCAGATGTTCTGGATATGGCTGTGGTGTGGCTGAGCGCTTTGTTGATGATGATGAAACTGGGGTATCCAAGGTTTGTGAAAAATTCTGACATTTTGGCTGCTTGTATAGTGAAGTATTCTTCGCTGAAGCAAAGTCTGTGAAGACGGAGAAATTGTGAATATGGAATGCTGTCGTTAGTGTATGGGTGGTGGGAAGA
>JADBJO010003745.1:194858-211395 GCA_016801955.1 Conus betulinus
TCTGCGTTGTTTGGTTTCCTAAAGCAGCACGCATATCCATATTGACGTCTGTTGATGTGACTCATCAGCCTCAAAGAGGCAAAATTAATTCAGTACTAATACTGAAATGGAAGGGGGTTAAGACTGTTCAATGAAAGAGAAAGCCTAAACATTGAGGCAGCTAACGTTTTGATTACAGCTCTTCTCTGGTGCTGTTGTCTTGTGACGAAGATGGGAGCAACAGTTTATGCTTCATATAGGCGAGGACAGAAGGATGCAGAAGGATGGGGAAGTCAGAAGGGTGGAGAAGGATGATGAGGACAAAAGCTTGGACGAAGTCCAGGCAGCAAAAGGTTTGGGTTGGAGGGAAACTAGAGTGTGTGGAAAGGAGGATGAAAACAAATCGACGTAGGAGTTCCAGTTCTGTTTTCACGAAAAACCTGAAACGGTTCACTCCTCTGCATTTTTCGCACGGTCCTGAGTTGATGTGCAAGCCTTGCAGAGCGTCTGGGACACACAAACGGACTTTGGGGATTAGGTTTCCTGACCAGTACTTGTAACTCACAACACAACCTCCAGCTTGCTTCTCGCGATCTTCAATTCTGGTCAAACACTGAAAACAGAGCCCGGAACAAAGGAAAGCATAACATTTCGGATTTCCTGACAGGAAACACTTATAGTTCGCGCGCTTCTCAACCTCCTGTTTTCATCACACAATACACAATGCGATAACAGCATTGAAAAAAAAAATCTCCAACACAGGAAACAACTTAACGGTTACATCCTCCAGCCAATCTTACCCTTCGTTTGGTCAGTTTTTTTCAGAGTTTCCAACAGAGAACACGACTGAAGCTCATATTCACAATGGAGGCGGGTATACTTCAAAGCCTGTAGAAAACTCAAGGGACCTATCTACAAGCAGATACAGACTTTGCCCACAGCTTCTGAGCAATGACAACTACATGGAAATCTTGATCTGATTGTATCCTTTGAGTTCTGAAGCTCTATCCCCCACGACTATCTGATCTTCTTTGAGTTCTGCACTCTCCGTCTACAGAGTCGGTGTCAAAGCGGGAGACATACATTTTTCCCACCCAAGGTTGCCGCGTGTAATGAACACTTCACACAACACCGTTGCGGGTGTGAAATTACGTCCGGGTCTCTTCCACTTCAGTTGCTTCAAGCCTCCATTTACATGTGTTGGGATCGATTCTCATCTCGCTTCTCCTTCGGCGCTTTTAGTTCTGCTAGCGTGGGAATTGCTCGAAAGAGTGACAGTTTTGTTCTGTTGTTTTGTGAACAATACCACTAGCCGCACCTTACTCTAATTCATGTCTCTGTTATTCATTTTGGGGGGAAGAGGAGTGGGGTGGGGGTGGGGGGGGATGGGGGCTACTTGCTGTCTGAAAATCCTGTGTCTAGCGTGTGAGCATAATGGATGGGCGAGCGTGTTGGTGGAACAAACTAAGGACGGGTACGGACTGGGAAGAAGGGAGCGAATGGGAACAGAGAGAATGAGAGCGGAGGTAGAGTGGATGTTACAGTAGGCCTATGTTTCAATGATCCCCGCAATCGAAAATTTCAAGATTGAGTGGAATCTAACTGTCATTATTGTTGACTTAAAAGCTTTCTTCTCTTTTCTTTCTCGCGTCGTTCCGATCCTCTGTTCTTTTTCACTTTGTGAATCAATCTACAGGCAACTCAGCCAGCCCATACGTTTTTCCTTCCTGAGAAACACGCAACCAGTCCAATGTCGCCGTAGAATTTCACACTGCTTCACTGCTAATGCTGTCAGGAAAATATTTCCTCCACACCCAAAAATGATTTTTTGTTGTTCATATTCTCACGTGGCCAGCTCTACATGGAACGTTTCCCACGTGTAAGCGTTTCATTAAGGGACCTGAAATGTTGATAATAAGTATTCTCAACATGTCATTTATTCGTTGTAGAGGTCACTGGTGTCACAGAGTTTAAGAGCCTTCCTCTATGCATGGTCCACGCAGGCAACAAACTTCTTTACCAATTCAAAGTCTTCAAACTAGCATGACAGTTCATCCCGTTACCAGCAACGACCCCCCCCCCCCCCCCCCCCCCCCCCCCCCCCCAAATCATTGGGCCACAAGAAACATATGCTGTCATTGCATGCATCTTATTATCAGTACCCAGTCAGTAAAAGTCTTTCGGTTTTTTTCCCCATCACCTCTTCCTCCTTCCCTTCTCTGGTTCATTCAACTCCTACACCTCTTCCTCCTTCCCTTCTCTGGTTCATTCAACTCCTACACCTCTTCCTCCTTCCCTTCTCTGGTTCATTCAACTCCTACACCTCTTCCTCCTTCCCTTCTCTGGTTCATTCAACTCCTACACCTCTTCCTCCTTCCCTTCTCTGGTTCATTCAGTACCTACACCTCTTCCTCCTTCCCTTCTCTGGTTCATTCAACTCCTACATCTCTTCCATACAGAAAGAGTTCACAGGACGAGGGGTAGGGGGAGGAGGGGAGGGACCTTTTCCCTCTTCCGTTGATTGGTCAGAAATGCGAGGGCTGGACAACCACCACGTCACAGGACAGGTGGCGCAGCTGACGACTGATGGGCATGACTTTTGCAAGTGCCTCTGGCTGGGAGACCTCAATCACCTGAAATCACACACAGACATAGTCTTCACATCTGTTGGAAGTCATCAGTTAGTAACATACATAGTTTGTATATTTTCAACAGATATTTTCAATGTGGTTATTGATACGCGCGAACTAAAAGTTAAACTGCACAAACGACATATGCTGATGCTCTGTGTGTGCGTGTGCGTGCGTGCGTGCGTGCGTGCGTGCGTGCGTGCGTGTGTGTGTGTGGTGTGTGTGTGTGTGTGTGTGTGTGTGTGTGTGTGCGTGCGTGCGTGTGTGTGTGTTGATTTTTGTTTTTCGTTGGTTTGGGTTTTTTTTTATTTTGGTTTTATCAAAAACAACATCCATGATGATGATGTTGATCATTATGATGGTGACGATGATGTTGCACGAGCTGGTTCATGTGCACACACACACACACACACACACACACACACACACACACACACACACATTCGCGTGCGCGCGTGGCACGCCCACGCTTTCATACCAGATTTCTCTTTTTCTTTTGTTTTCGTTTTTTTTTTTTTTTTACTGAAATGAAACCCTGTTTCTGAGACAGAGAGAGAGAGAGAGAGAGAGAGAGAGAGAGAGAGAGACAGAGAGAGAGAGAGAGAGAGTATTCCCAAGGCTAATGGTTAAGCAAGAAGACACTTTTTTTCCCTTTTCCCTGGCTCTTTTCCCCTCACTGACACTGGTACGATGTAAATTGGAATAATGAATTATATAAAAGAATTTTTTAAAAGATCAGTAATGATTCATGTCAATACAGAAAGCACACAAATGGCTCTCTCTCTCTCTCTCTCTCTCTCACACACACACACACACACACACACACACACACACACACAATCAGCGCGCGCATACCCCCCCCCCCCCCCCGCCCCGTCCCCCCCCTTCCCCCCCGCGCCCCCCCCCCCCCCCCCCCCCCCCCCCCCCCCCCCCCCCCCCCACCAATCACATCACGCCGTGTGCATGATATTCCTGAGCAGAGTAGTAATATCGAAAAGATTAGTCAAGATAAGTTAAATAGGTAAGAACAACATTACTAACTCAAAAACAAAAAACAAAGCAAAACAAAACTAAACGAAAAATAGTATACCACTGAAACACGGCTGTCATCACTTGCAGTATGCTTTGCCTTTTAAACAACTCGTTTCTCATACAACTGTTGCATACCAACTTGTCTTGCATCTACAACCATGCCACCCACATTCACCACATCGTTCAACAGTCACTTGCTTTGCTAACCCAGACTTCCATGCCATTATGTCGATGAAACAGGTAGCAAGGATTAACAGAAACAGTGATTATAAGTTTGTTAAATATTTGAATCGACACCATTTTTTTTTTTTTTAAGTTTTTTTTAGTTTTTAGTTTTGCTGACGAAATATTCTTGGCTGACATTGTTTTTAAATGTGTAGTTTCAATGTCTCTGTCGAAACTTTGTATAAAACCGTCCTCAGATATTTTTAGTCACCCACTCTCTCAACAGCTTGGGCATCAATAAAAACGATTTGTTTGAGTGGAGGGTATTTACTAAAAAAATCAGCAATCAGTTCTTTTGTATTCAAAATATTCAAACAATAAAGATTGGCGACTAAAATTCAGCAGTCACGTTCATACAATACATGATTTTCAACATTCTAATTCATTACAGAAGATTGATTTAAAAGGCAGAGATCAGAAGAAAGAAATAATGTTCATGTTGAGGACCGAGAGGCTGTGGAGAGAGAGAGAGAGAGAGAGAGAGAGAGAGAGAGAGAGAGAGAGAGAGAGAGAGAGAGAGAGTGAAAAGTCACAGCAAAAAGCAAAAAACGTTTTCAATGTTAGGCTTTCGGCCCATTAACTGTAATTGTTGCAGTAAATAAGTCAATAAAACATCACGCGTTCATCCGAGTTTTACTTTGATATTTCCTTCTGAGATTACGGGCTTTGTTTATGTACAGCCATATTTTGACGACCAGTTCAGCTTTACACAAGTTGAGATGAAGACAAAGAGGGGTGCCTGTAGTATTTAAGAGCTCTCGATTCTTTTCACAGTTCCTTATATTTCAGGCACATAAACACAAAGTGAACATTTTCAACTGTATTGCAAAGAAAGGGACAAAAAGACATCGATAAATCAAACCAAGTCTTGTCAGCATGAGGACAGCATCTGAATTTCTTCGAAGGAAGACACAAATCCATTCTTAATATGACATAAGCCACCAAAGCGTCTGCCTTGTCTGGTAAACTTGATAGCAGGCTTACAATACAAAGCATACCCTGTAAACACATTATGCTCAAATTTTTCCCACAAAAGTTTCAACAATGCAGTTAGAGTCAAAATTAAACAAATATGACAGAAAAAATGTGTATCGTGAAGTTAAGAAAGAATACCATTGATAATCCAGTGTAAATACTGACACATTTTGAAAGTGTACCATTATTTCCGTAAGCCTGCAATGTATGTGTTCTTACGTTACAATGTTCATTACCTCTTTCGTTATCAAACGCTGACTGGTTTCTGACATGAGCATCAACAGGACTAAAACTACCATTGTCATTTTTATCTTTTTTCTTATGGAGGCGGCCCCCTATTTTCTTCCCCACACTATGCCATGCGCTTGCGCTGAAACTTGTCCCTGTCCTGCATAGAGACCACCCCTATTTCTTTGTTGATTTGTATGACAAGTACTTGACATCGAAAAACATGCTAATCACTCTTGTTCCAGAAAACAATTTACATTAGATTCGAGAGAGATAACATTTGACTCATGGTTATTAATGATAGACCCATCACCATCGATTACAAAGCCCTTGTATCCCTGTGCTGGGTGTCGTATATAATACTGTCGCCGTGGAATAGTATCGCAGCGGTAGCATTTCACGTGAAATATTGTTGCAGCAACAATGTTTTCTGGAAAAAGTTGTCGCGCGACAACTTTTCATGAAAAATGTGTTATAAAATATTGTAGCTGTCCATAAAATACTGTCGCTCGAATTTTTGCGACAGTTTTTTGCAACAGGACACTGCGAAATAGTGTAGTCAGTGAATGCTGTCGCTTGCGACACATTTTCACATGAAATCTTACTACTAGAGTTAACATTTCCTGTGAAATATGGTCGCAGCGTTAATATTTCACAGCGACGATTTTTTTTTTTCTTTTTTTTTTTTTTCAAAGTGAAAAAAACGTCGCCGCGGTTGAGCGTCAAAATATCACAGAAAATTATGCAGCCTGCCATGGAATAAAAAAATGTCGCAAGTGATTTTTTATCATAAATGTTTTTGATGGAAGTCATATATAGTGTTTGGCATGCCAGATTACTGTTCAAATTAAAGGAAATAGGAATTTGTGGCAAATTGTATGGATATATTAAAGCCTTTTTGAAGGATAGACATATGTGTACAAAAATTGGCAATACCTACTCATCATTCAGAAGTGTTGATATGGGGATCCCACGAGGTTCAATCATTGCTCCAATTTTATTCTCCATTTTTGTTTATGATCTTCCAAAAGCTTTGTCTAAGAACACACATGTGGTTCAATACGCTGATGATATTGCAGTTTGGATAAACACCAGTTTAAGGAAAAAATTCGAATAAGAGGACTATCAGACATGTGCAGACAATATATCAACAGGAACTAAACAATTTATCAAAGTATATAAGAGAAAATGGTTTAAAATTGTCAGGAGAAAAAAACATGTTTGCTGCTATTTAATAATGGTGAAAATCCTTCCATGTTACCTATTTTGAATTAGAGGATAATATCTTGAAATATCCAAAATTGTGTTAAATTTTTAGGAGTCTTTTTGACAACAAAACTTAGTTGGAAAATATTTTGAAATTAGAGAGTCTTTTTGACAACAAAACTTAGTTGGAAAAAGCATATAGAACATTTATTAGCCAAGGCGAGAAAAAGAATAAACTTTTTAAAGATAATCAACCACCAGCCTTGGGGGCAAGACACAAAAAATTTATTGCATTTGTCTACTTCTTTAGTTCGATCCAAATTAAAGTATGGCCAGGAAGTTTATTTTTCTGCTCCAAAATATCTTTTGAAAAAGCTACAAAGTTTGGATAGCAAAGCAGTAAAATTGGCCTTAGGGGTTCCATTTCATGCAAATACTATCAAAAGTTATCAAGCTGCAGAGGTGTTACCTTTTGGAGAACAACGGCTCTTAGACGTATCAAAATATGTGATCAGAAGCCTTTCAGTTAAGAACTCAGTTACAGCAGAAACTATTGATGACTCGAACAAAGATTATCCCAAACGAGCTAGAAATATCATTTATTTACAACCAATTAGAAATTACACGTATAAGCTTATGTCTGATTGTAACATTGATTTATCAACAATTTCTGAAGATCCCATCACGCCTAAGATTCCCCCTTGGGAGCATTTGTGTGGAAATTTTGATTACAATTACACAAGTGTTTCTAAAACTGAAAACTTTAATCTCTTGGTTAGTGATGTCAGAGTTCATCTTGACAAGTTTTATAGTAATCACCTGAAAATTTACACTGATGGCTCAGTCCTAGATAACATTGGTAGTGGTTCTGGTTTTGTCATTCCTAGTCTAAATGTCCAAAAGAATTATCATCTTGGCAAAGGGTTTTCCATATTTACAGCAGAATTGTATGCAATATTGATGGCTTTGAGCTACATTTATGATGCTCCTATGCCTTTTTCATAATATTCTCATATGTGTGGATTCTAAATCTGTCTTGCAATCTCTAGAGCATTGGGACAGTAAGGCTCAGAAAGACTTACTTTTTGATATTCATCACCTCATACACTGTTTGAGGATTCGTGGAATATGTATTGACTTCTGCTGGGTTCCCTCTCATAGTGGTTTGAAATGGAACGAAGTAGCAGATATTCTTGCTAAAGCTGGAGCTAAACATTGCCCTGCTTGTAATTCTTTATCTTCACTGAAAATATCTTCGTCAGAAAGTTTGCTGAAATTAGAAAGTTGTGTTTATAACAGAATTTGTGGAGAAAATCTTAAATATGTAAATACTTGTCCTCGTCACATTTCCAAGATAGTAACAAAACTCAAGTTGAATGCATGGAACACAAAATATTCTTGCCACGTTCTTTGTACGTGTGGTAAGCCTATTTCAGTGCATCATCTATTGATGGAATGTTCCGTCTTAACTCCAATCTATAAAGAAAATTCTATTGATATCAAAGTCCAAGATATCAGTCAAATATTGTCCAGCCCTTCTATCATAAAAAATTGCTACCATTATCGCACAATCTAAAATTGCCAAGTTGCTTTGATGCGGGTGTTTTTTTTTTTTGTTTTGTTTTGTTTTTTGTTTTTTTGTTTTTGTTTTTGTTTTTTTGTTAAGCATAGTTAGATAATATCGACGTTGTTAGATTGTTTTTCGTCTAATATCATCAATGGTGAATAGACATTAAATAAACCACTGAACTGAACTGAACTAAGTCATATTTCCACTCGCGCGCGCTTGCGTGTGTGTGTGTGTGTGTGTGTGTGTGTGTGTGTGTGTGTGTTTGTGTGTGTGTGAGCGTGCGCGCGCACGCGTGTTTCTGCCAATTTCATTTTAATTTTATAAAGTATTTATTTTTTTATCTACAGTTTTTAAAATCTTTAATATCCGTCTAATATACTATTTCTGTATCGACTTCTAGTTATGTCTAAGCAATACTCTTAACTGCACGTGTTGTTCAAATAGTATATGTAATGGTGTATTTGCGTTTGTTTTCTTTTGTATACTAACACACACGATTAAGATCATGTGGTTTATTATGTTTTGATTATTGATATTTTTTCCAAAGGTAGTTATCTTGACTCCTAACAGAATGTCAAAAAGATTTAAATTCATGCGGATACCTGTCTGACCATGAACATAACTTTCCATTTTCTTCCAAAATGCTTTCACAGGGGGACACTTGTAAAAGAAATGCTCTATGTAATCTACTTCAGTTCTGCAAACGGAACAGTTACTATCCTCTACCAGTTTCATTTTTTATGTAACAAAATATTTGTTGGGTATATATTATTAACAATTTTCCACTGCAGCTCTCTCTTAATCTGATTTTCTTTCGTAGCAGCATGTGCCATTAGCCATGAATCCTTGTCTATTTCGAAGTTCAGATTTCTAAGCCAAAAAACCCATGAGCACACGTTTTTAAGTCTTCAGTTGTCTCTCCTTTATCAGTTAATATTTTCCTGATATGTTTTGGCTTTAAACAGTAAACCCTGTAATCAAAGCAATTCTGTATCCCTTCTTGGCAAGGATTTTCACGTGTCCAGTTTTTTTTTTTTTTTCCAGGATGCAGGTATTGAGTTCATTAAAGCATTATATTCAAAAAGAACATTTCCTCTGTTTTGTACTACTTTTTCCCGAATTTCTCCGGAACTCAGCATTCTATTTTCATTTTCTTTAATAATATCCTTTACTCTTTCAATTCCTACTCTTTTCCAGGAAGGAAAGAATAGAGTGCGACATTTATATTTTATAAGCGAATTGTTCCACAGTAGCTGATTGTGAAAGTTTTGTCGTGATACATCAGTTTGTTTGGTTAGTGTTTTGTTATCTAAATGTGTGTGTAGAACTTCTTGCCAAAATGGGTTATTGATCTGACAATGGGGGGACAGCATTCTCGATGTACAGTCATATCAAAGGCACCCATGTTACTTGTTAGCTTATCCAAATGCCATTTGAGGGATATAGCTCCAGTTATCGTTTGTGGCTGTAAATAATCTTCCTACCCACTTTAGATAGAAACTATCTTGCATCTTTAAAAGGTTTACCATTTTTAATCCTCCTTGACTAATATCTGCTTCCATTACTTTTCTTTTTATCTTTTCAAACGTTTTTTTTTTTTTGTTTTTGAATTCTTCTTCTGCCATAAGAATTTATATAGGGGTCTGTTAATTGTGGTCAAAACGTGCTTTTGGCAGACCTATTGACTGCATTACAAACACAAACTGACTCAACAAAAAACACTTTATTATAACTATTTTCCCATAAATTCCTAAATCTCTCTTACTCCATGTTCTAATCAATTTATTCATTGTTTCAATTCGTTTTAACCAATTTTCTTCTATGTTTATTGCTGCTTGGATATTTTGAAAGAAAATACCCAGTATTTTAATTTGTTCAGTTAACATAAATGCATATTGTCTTCATACCTCTGCATCCCTAGTCTCATTGCTTTTGTTTTCTGCACATTTAATTTGAGACCAAAAAAAAACAGAGAAATCATGTATTATGTCATATGCTTTTGTCATGTCATCTCTGTTATTTAGAAACAAAGTTGTGTCGTCTGCTAGCTATTTTATTTTTAAGCTTTACCAATTCATTATCGAAAGTGGGAAGATCAATTCCTGATATATTACTGTTCCGAATCTTTATTGCGAGAAATTCTATAGCTAAAATGAAAGCCAGAGGTGAAAAAGGACAGCCCTGCCTGATGCCACACTTCACAGGGAAAGATTCTGAGATCCAGCCACCATGATTTATGCTGCTAACGGTGTTCATTATAACCACACTTACCCATCTTTTGAACTGGTTCCCAAACCCAAATATGTCGAAAGTTTGCAACATATATTCATTAGAAGCAGAGTCAAACACTTTTTGATAATATAGTGCTAATAGAGAATCCGCACTTTTTGGCTACACTTTTTGATAATCTAGTGCTAATAGATATCCGCACTTTTTGGCTACATTTAGATAGTTGATGACATCATCTATAGTTCGTAGTACTGTCGAAATATTTCGTCCCTTCAGATAACCTACTTGAACATGGCTAATTAATTTATCAATAACTTTCTTCAGTCTCGGCGCCAATGCCTTTGCTAGTATTTTATAATCTGTATTAGTTAGTGTAATTGGTCTCCAATTACTTACTTTGTCTCTTGAAAGGTCACTTCTCTTGTTAAGTAGTATAATAATGCCTTGTTTCTGACTGTATGACATTTCACCCTCTCTGAAATATTCGTTAAATGATGATTCCGTTACAACATCGCTTTTAGCTATCCAGAAAAACTTCATAAATTCGGCTGTAAGACCATCACTACCTGGTGCTGATCCGTTTTGCATATGCTTTAAAGCTAGACTTGTCTGTTGTACACTCATAAGACCTTCACATGTGAAAGACTCTTCTTCTAATTTTGTAAATGGTTCCTTTTGAATGAATTCTTTTCAATTTTTCTTTCATATTCTCCTCTTCCTCTGACGATTTAGAATATACCTCTGAGTAGAAATCTTTAATTTCTATTAATACTTCCGATGACTTGTAATTATTTCACCATTATCCTTTTACACATGTGTCATTGCATTTTGGTTACCACGAACCCTTTTCCAAGCCTAAGAAATATTTTGTATTTTTTTTCTTCTTCTTCTACCCACTTTGTTCTTACCCTTGTCTGGGCTCCCCTAGCTTTTTCAAGTGATAATATTTCAATTTTTTTCTTTATTTCCATAACTTATTTTTTTTGGTTTTGTTCATTATCAGGATCATTTGCACATGGTTGATCATCTTCTGGAGTTTACTTTTCAAATCTAAAAGTTCATTCCGTTTGTTTTGTGCTCTGAATTTGCCATATTCTAAACAAAAATGTTTTATCTTTGATTTACACCAGTCCCATTGATCCCCTGTTTTCTTAAACATTTCTTTTACTTTCACCTATACATTTTTTTTTAATACAAAATTCACTCTGCCAACGAAAACGGCATCTTTCAGATAACTGTTATTAAAACGCCAGTATCCAGGCCCTCTAACGAATTCATTATCATTTATTTCAGTAATTATTGTTCTATGATCCGTATTGGCTACAGACATGAAGTCACATGAAACACACTTGTCAGCCAGTTCTTGACTTGCAAAGCAAAATCTCAAGCCTCCGTGCAATAAACGGATCTTGCCTGCCCCAAGTATACTCCTTTTCTTCCTCATGAAAAATTTCCAGAGATCTGTCAAGCCAGCGTTTGTAACCATTTTGTTTAATTTTGTAACTTCTTTTTCACAGTGTGGTTCACCGGATATTATGTCCTAAACTATTACACATAACAGTATTGAAGTCTCCCATGCATAGTAAGTTTTTTTTATTTGCAATTTAATAATATGTCTTGTAAATTTTTGAAAAGTCTCATTTTTTTTCCTGCGTTTCATTAGGAGCATACACGTTAACCAGTGTGACTTCTCTATTCTCCGTCTTAACTGAGATAGCAACTATTCTATCGCTGCAGTTTTGAAGTTCAACATTTCCTTGGAAATGTTTAAATATTAATATGACTTGTCCTTTACAATGAGCTGTCCCGCTATGACAGAATAATTTCCTTCCCCATTGTTTCTCCCAGTAGTTTGCTTCGTTTTCAGTTACATGTGTTTCCTGAAGACATACTATGTTAATCTTCTGTTGTTTGAACATTGAAAACATTGCACTTCTTTTTAATCTGTTTTTTTCAGTCCTCGAGTGTTTAAAGAAAGAACGCGTAATCGATTCATTTTCCTAGAAAGGAAATAGTAAATCTGTTCATTTTCCCCATAAAAAAAACCCAAACAAATGCGGAACTCACGCACACACACCACACACACACCACACACACACACACACACACACACACGCATGCACAGGCACACACACACACACACACACACACACACACACACACACACACACACACACACACACACACACACACACACACACACGTGAACATAGCCATAATCATTGTCCTTTAAACGTCTGCATGGTCCGTAACCGATGTAAACCGATAAAAAGAATAAACCGCAAAGAATTCAGTCAACCATCACATCACTGTAAATATCATCACCGTCAGATTCGGAATTGTCCCTAGTCTGCTGTCGACGTTGTTTTTCAACGTGTTGCGATGGTGTAGAGTCCGCGGGAAGAGAACGTTTTTGTCGAGGCTGAGCGTGAGGACTCAGCACTGTTTGCGATCTATCCCCTTTCTTTTGAGAGAGCCCTCTGCCTTTTTACAGTTCTGCCCCCCTGCTGGATCTCCTCGACTGGGTTGTAGCACTCCGAGAGAAGTCGAGCTAGTTGACGATTTTTTTTGGTACGGGTACAGCTAGCAGTCCTACCAGCTGAGTCGGGGGAGGGGCTTCTTTTGACCCTGTAACCCGTAGGACTAACACTGGCCCTGTCACGATCGGAAATCAATCCGGCTCGATCACTGCCAGCACTACAACTGGCCCTGTCACGAACGGAAGTCTTCTCTAGACAGCCACTGTTCTCCCCCTGGCCCACAGGGGTCATGTCAAACACAGGGTCACCCGCCTTGTGACCGTCTTTGTAGCACTGGCGACACTTTATAGGTCTGTAACACACACTGATGCTTGGTGCCCTTTACCTAAGCATCTGTTGCACTGAGAGTCTATTTCTCTCCTGACCGACTTCTCTTTATGATAGAGAGAGGCTCTAAATGGCGCTATCTCTATGAATGATAGGAGGGGAACGGGTGGAATATCACTGTATACAAACCCTTCTGCCTGTTCTTCACCTATTTAACTTTCCATTAGCATCCGTGTCTCTCTCTCGGCGATAAGTTTTGATTGTACATTGGTTTTCTGGTTTTTAATAGCATTCAATATATCACCACCGGAGAAAGACAGAGGACATTACTAACGGTAAGTTTCGTCGCTGGTATTTCTTGCTCTCTTCCCCATCAGGAGATGTGACAACAAAAGGATTTTTTTTCTTTCACTTCCACCTGTACCCCTCTAAGAACAAACCACTGTATCAAAATCTTATGTCTCGCTTCCGACATGCAAGGATAAATCCTCCAAAGACCCCCTATCTCTGTGCTCCTTCCACACCGATTCAAAGCCAGCAGTTTTTTTTCAACAGAAGAGCAGATCTCTGCCGTAGTGAAAGGCCTTTGGTCAAAACCGGGTAGCTGATTGTTCAGAATAAAAACGGGCAAGCCTCTGTTGTTTATATCCGCCATTTCTTTTCTCTCTTTTTTTTTTTTTTTTTTTTTGTTTTTTTTTTTTTTATTAACAGGTGGTAAAAGAACAATTCCCGACCTAATATCTAATATAAATCACGACAGTATCTCACAGCACCAAATGAAAGTCAACACATCATCAAAGGATACTACTTGCCTTCGTCTCCCAGCAAGGTCCGTCAGGATGAAAAAAAGCAACAACAACAAAAAAACACTTTCTGTTCTTATATTCTCTCCCAAACAAAAAAGACGAGAAAACGATAGGAAAGCGGCAATCATGGTGCAGAAAAATAGGCCGGCCAACACAGCGGACGGATGAACAAGTTTAGAACAAATATCAACAGCAGAAAAAAAGGGTGTGTAAAACTAAGTCAGAAAAAGAATCAAGCGCGTGGAAATCCAGAGCGATGAAAAATGCGGCCACTTGTCGCGAACTTCGTTCACCAAGTGAGAGTCTAAAAGTTAATACAAGCCAAATCGCAGAACAGACAGTTCCAGTTCTGCTGCTTTAATTGCAGTGCTTCTAGGGCACTTCAAATCATGAATTACACAAACTAGTCAAAGTAACCCATTTTAGCCACAAGTAACCCAAAAGTTATCAGAGGCCATAATGCAGAGCTTCAGGCATCATTCGACTTTGCTTTACTGCAGTCCTTTTCAGGCATTCAAAGCTCCAAGGAAGCCGTGATTTGAAATTAATTAACATAGTATTTGGCTGAAAGGATCATCCATTTCTTTTCTAAAGCTTTTATCGAGTTTAATGAAATAAACAACGCAGACAAAAAAATGCAGAACGTACCGTTCAAAATGGGTTTTCTTTCATTACACTCGTTTTAAGGCACCTAAGGCCTAAATATAATCATGTCCAAATGAGAAACATAACACATTTATATAAATTATCTTTTGTCTTGGATGGCTTCTTTTAAAAAAAAGACAAACGAATTAATGTTCGAAAGCAAAAATAAACATTCTAAGCAGCGTCAATATTGGATATGTTTCTTCTAAACAAATGGATGCCACACAGGCACACTCGCGCGCGCGCGCACACACACACACACACACACACACACACACACACACACACACATGTACACACACATGAGGCTCTATGCATATATCCAGAATCTGGAATCATATTGGTTAGCCAAGACTCTGCTACACAAAAACACATGAAAGCTATTACCATTGTTGTGAAGAATTGCAGCGATTTCGTCTGTCTTCTTTCTGGCACTGTTTATATTTAAATAACCGATGCGGAGTCCCTCTTTTGAAGGCCACGTATCTAAAGTAGATGGCATGATGACTATTTAAGTGAACTGCGTATAGTAACAAAAAGGCGCATTACACGCAGTTCTTACGGCCACAAATCAAAGGCGGTTAATACATCAGATCATGTTGTGTTGCAAGTCCAGAAACTGCCGATGGAAAAGATATCACAAAATAAAAAAGAAAGAAAAATATAGCGGTAACAATATAAAATTATGATCAAACCATGAACACAACCGAAAGCATAAAACCCTTTATCAGATATGGAGAGGCTGTCCGCCAAAAATGTTGTTGTTGTTGTTGTTTTCTGCTCCCTGAAAGAAGGAGAAAACAAATCTTGTATATATTGAGAAAACAAAAAAAGAAATTGGGCTTTGTTCAACCAACGCAACAACGATTTTGAATACCCTAAAATACAAAGAGAACACTTGTAATTGGAAGAAAAAGTATATGCACGCACACGTCACTTATGACACGCTAGGCAATAAACAGTGTCAGTGCTGATCCAGCAACAACTCGAAAGAGGAGTCTGCTAAAGGTACTATGAATGATGGCTCCAAGCCCAGCAACTGCAATATTCATACACACACGCACGCACGCACGCACACACATATACACGAGCACACACGCACGCACACACACACACACACACACACGCACACACACACACATTGTGTTCTCAACACGGAAATGGGCGTTGGTAAATATGGCGAGAATTCATGTAGTATGCCATCAATTTCAAAAAATGGTCCTATGGAAGCAGGGACTGTTTGTGTCATGTTCACTGGAATGTCGTGTCTAAAAGATTGGTTCATGCATCCTTCCACCTTGAACAGAGGGAACTGTATTCGTTCCAGAGTAGTGGGGAGAATATGATTGGGATTCACTGGTCTGACTTGTTGAACTTTGCAATGTGTGGATGGGAACGGTGGAGAGGTGGGCCCTGGAACAGAGGTACTTGAAATTTGTTGTGGTAAGCGGTTTTTCTCTGTGAAACAGAGGGGGATAATGATATTTCATTGATTCTATAGGAGGACAGTCACGGGATGGGATATTGCTATGCTGACTTAATTCTGAGTCTGTATTCCCTAGATTATTCTGTGGATAGCGATTGCTGTTTTCACGGTTGATTGGATATGCATTACCACGAAATCTCGGGACGACATGTTCTTTTGGTTTTGGTTTAGACTCAAAGGCTTGAGAGTGGAAAAAGGTTTTTCCTGAAATTCAGTACAAGTCTGGCAGTGCCAGCTTCACTGGGATGAATAAGACTGGTGTACAGAGCCAGTTTGGGTTTACCTGTACTAGTTGTGAAGGTGGGGTAGTTATCAATGAAGCCTGAGTTCAGGATTTCACAGGCTTTTTGCATGTTAAGATTGGATGGTTCTATCACAGTATTTAAGTGGTGTTTGCCTCGTGCAGGTATTATTGAGCTGAGGATGATTCTAGCGTTGGGGAATACCTGAAAAGTTAAATCGATCAAGTCACACCATGTCTCTTTAGTGAATTCACCTGTGGATCTACAGTCATTTACCCCCATATGTAGGGCTACTGCTCTGAGACTTGGAGAACCACGTTGGTGCTGCAGCCACTCTGTCAAGTCAGAAACACACAAACCTGGTACATGGATTTGGACACAATTTCTTGACGGGGCGCTATTCTTGGGAGGTCGATGTCTCTCGCGACGGAATCTCCTATAAGGAGAACTGAAGCTCCATCAGATACAGAACGAGTG
>JADBJO010003745.1:220158-230458 GCA_016801955.1 Conus betulinus
GTGCACAAAACGTCGTTGCCGTCTCAGACGGCGCTGCTGACGCAGTCGCCGCAGTGCACAAAACGTCGTTGCCGTCTCAGACGGCGCTGCTGACGCAGTCGCCGCAGTGCACAAAACGCCGTTGCCGTCTCAGACAGCGCTGCTGACGCAGTCGCCGCAGTGCACAAAACGTCGTTGCCTTCTCAGACAGCGCTGCTGACGCAGTCGCCGCAGTGCACAAAACGTCGTTGCCTTCTCAGACAGCGCTGCTGACGCAGTCGCCGCAGTGCACAAAACGTCGTTGCCGTCTCAGACAGCGCTGCTGACGCAGTCGCCGCAGTGCACAAAAACGTCGTTGCCGTCTCAGACAGCGCTGCTGACGCAGTCGCCGCAGTGCACAAAACGTCGTTGCCGTCTCAGACAGCGCTGCTGACGCAGTTGCCGCAGTGCACGCTGTCCAGGACGGTCAGTTCCAGGTCGGAGCTGGCCTTGCTGAGGGCGTAGCCCAGGTGGGGAGGAGCGTGTGACGCGCAGGAGTTCTTCTGCCGCTGCAGGAACATGGTGCGCGCGTATTGCCTCCCTTTGAGGCACGTGCAGATGGCGTGCAGGAAGGTCTGGCGGAAGTGACGCGACATGAAGCCGTAGATGAGCGGGTTGACGCAGGAGTTGGCGTAGGCCATGAGGTAGAAGGCCTGCCTCAGCGGCTTGAGGTAGCCGTAGTTGAGGTGGTGCAGCACCTGGAAGGCGGTGAGGACGTTGGAGATGAGGATGGGGCCCAGCACAGCACGAAGATGGCGATCACCGCCACCAGCATCTTGATCACCTGCGTAGGTCGCAAAGACAATGAGTATGAACTTCTGTAGTCTGTAACATGTCTTTCTCCGTTGCTGTTGTTTGTTTTCATTGCTTATTTGTTTGTTTGATTCAAGTTTATTTCACGACTCGTTTGAAAACTCAAATATACTTGTTTGTACAGAAATGTTTTCCGCGAACAATTTGTCAAAGTGCTTAAATGTCTGGCAAAACAATACCTGTTTGCGTTAACCTATTTCTCCAGCTTTTAAATATAATTTCTTTTCAGACTACTAATCTTATACACGTTATGTTGTCATAGTACAGTGATACGTTATCAAAAGTAAATTGAAAGAAATCACTACACCGTGTGATTTAATACGATTTTTACCACTGCCGGAGAGAATCTGTGTAACATGTATTATATCAATTTTCGTTTGTTTTCTGTACTGTAATGTGCATCATGTTGTTTGACAAAATGTTGTTTTTTACCATTGAAAAAGACCCAGTACGTTGCCAAAGGGAAGTGTTTTGTGAGGCCAGGGGTTCAAAAACAGTGAATTATAAACAAAGTATAGTAACAGAAACCAACGACATGAGACGAATTACCCATATATTAACATATTCCTAACACACAGTACATACAACCACAGAACAGGATTCTTAACAACAGTACATACAACCACAGAACAGGATTCTTAACAACTGTACATACAACCACAGAACAGGAATAGAGAGGATAAGTATCGTCGCCATTCGCCAGTCAGAGCTCCATTGCGCGTTCTGTAGGCATTCACCTTCCCTCTTGGTCAGTATGGCTTCCTGTTCCCAAGTTAGCCATCTGTTCACTACATGTCGGAGTATGAAGCCCACACACGATGGCTCACAAGCGAGTGAAGGATACATACAGACAGTGAATCGATCTCGTTGAACAGCAGATAGCGAACTACAAGTTGGAATAAGTCAACACCTGAGAGGGCGGACAACCAATAGAACAAAAGAGAAGTTTCCAGTTTCTTTACTGTAAGAACTTATCTGTGCAGGGGTCAAGACCGTGGATTTGGCTGCAGACAGTTTTGTCACGTTTGTCACCGGAAAACTGAGGCATAAGAGAGACTCTAGCCAGATAGGTGATTAACCAACATGTTGCTCTTCCCCCCCCCCCCCCCCCCCCCGAGCAACTGTCTGCTGTATAAGGTTAATTCACAGGCATTAACTTTAACTGCTGACTTGAAGCAAAGGCTTTTCTCTGCCAGATCTATCTCTCACAAGACACAGGTTAAAAAAAAATGCCTGCAATGTGTGTAACATCTCGCGCACCAACGCAGTTTCTTGCAAACAGTCACTGTGACTTCAGCAGTGTGAGATAAGTGGACCCCCCCCCCCCCCCCCCCCGCGCCCCCGTCCCATTCTCTTCATGGTGCGTGGTGATCTTTGTGCCCAGGAATGGTGACAGACGTACAACGGGGACTCCGACAAAACGCGAACAGTGCCGAAAGCCAGGCGAGATACTTATCCTCTCGTGTCTTGATCTCTGGCACAACCAAAACCTGTCCGTGCCTGTTTCCTGGTGCGATCGTCTTCAGCGGGCACTTTGTTCTTCCGCACCAGGCGGATGACGGGGGACCGCTCGGTGGGTGCACGGTAGGGACTGGCGCTGCCGGAAGTAGGGGGCGTCTGCTGCGACGACCGGAAGGTGAAGCGTGGTTGTCCCCCTTTGCCGCCAGAAACGGCGGAAGCGCCGTTGAGGAAGCCGCCGCGGGTAGAGGCGGACGTCTTGGAGGATTCGGTGAAGGAACCGCCCTGCTCGCCGCCTGTCGTCTGTCTGCAAGCAGTCAGGCAGAAAGTGGGGAAAAAGTCAACCGTGAGGTGGCGTGTCAACGGCGTTTTTATCATGGTCGACTTGGCGGCGTATTTTAACAAAGCCACACACACAGACAGCGCGCGCGCGCACCCGTGCACACACACACACACACACACACACACACACACACACACACACACACACACACACACACACACACACACACACACACACACACACACACACACACACATGCACACACACACACACACACACACACACACACACACACACACACACACACACACACACACACACACACGTACGCACGCACGCACACAGACACACAGACACAGAAACACACACACACACACTCGCGCGCGTACGCACACACACACACACACACACACACACACACACACACACACACACACACACACACACACACACACACACACACACACACTAAAATACATACAATTTGTAACTTTTGAAACAAACAACATCCTTCATAACTACGACGAAAAATGAGCGGGTCACAGAAATCCTGCCTTTGTGTCTTACTGAAATTTCAATTTGGAACAAACAGTATATTGGGAGCCCCATCAAAAGAGAATACAACAATCTAACTTGCAAGAAAGTGATACCGAATCATTAGGTTTGATTTTCCTTTCCACAGCAAAAACACCATGCTTCAGTAATGTTTTCAGACAGAAATACAAACAATCAAGCAAAAGCAAACAAAAACAGAATTAAGCTCGCTCGTGTGTTATATTTTTCCCCACATTCCAGCCCTTAGGGGATCCAGGAACATAGAGGACCTCGGAAAGAGGATTGTGTGTGTGTGTGTGTGTGTGTGTGTGTGTGAGAGAGAGAGAGAGAGAGAGAGAGAGAGAGAGAGAGAGAGAGAGAGAGAGAGAGAGAGAGAGAGAGAGAGAAGGAAACGTTTAATGCTTTTAAGCCATAAAGCCCATTGAGCAAATCGGCGCGATGTACAACGACAAAAACGCGGACTCGATTTCGATTTCACTGACATGGAAACCACAGCAAATGTCTTTTTCTTTCACTTTAGATAACAAAATCTAGAACGAGACAATATCACTGGTATTCACTGTCAGTTCTGCAGACGACGGTCACCCCAGGTAGAACTGGATCAGTCCGTGGACAGCGTGCAGCCGCCGTAGAGCACGTGCTTGGGTCTCTGCATGTTTCGTGTTGCCGATGTGTCTTCCTTTCCGAAGGCAGGCCAGATTAACACATTCCTCTGTTGACATGTGTCTTTCTTCCTGCTTCACAAAACAAAATAAATGATCGTCCTCCTAGCACGGATCACAGGAATATTCCAGAACGACATCATCTGATTCACACAGCAGCACAACCATATCATCCGTAAGACGAAACACGACCTTTCGAAATGCGTTGTTTCTGTGGTGTGTGAATCTCTCAATCGTCTCCGCACCTGTCGATCCGTCAGAGTAGCGGCATAACCCTTAACCACTCCCGTATCAAAACCGGCGACAATTCTGCCTCTAGCTTGTTCCAGACTTGTGTCGATGTTCGACGGGTAGATTTCTGGGTCCCTGGTGCTACACTCCAAAAGATCTGAATGCAAAGACAGAAGCATATTCTGAGTATGCGGCGTGTCACCATCATCACGATGATGTGTTCTTCTGCATTGTGCTGTGTACTGTGTTCTTCCGATTCGATGTTAGGCAGGGCCATTCATTCGCGTCACTAGCGGTACTAAGACCATCAGCAACCTATTCTGGACGTCTGTTTTGCTGTTTCCTCTCTCAAGATCTCCTCGCACCTGGCTGGCGGGAGGGGTGGTGGTGGTGGTGGTGGTGGTCTTCCTGTTGCAATGAACTTGACTTCTCCGGTTCAGGACAGGATCCGCCATTGTTGTTGACACTGGGCTGACCGGCTTCAGTGGCAGAGCGCGACCACTGTGTTGCCGCCTTCTCCAGTGATTTTCCAACTTGAAACACAGTTTTCAGTCAGCAGGGCGTTTGGGGCTGACTCCGCAGTCGCTGGAAGTCCAGCAACTGACATCAGCACAGGAAAATTGAAAACAATCGCTGCAGCTGAAATAAATGGCGCCCTGTCGCTTCATGTCAAACCACGTGACTGCGAGAGAGAGAGTGAGAGAGAGAGAGAGAGAGAGAGAGAGAGAGAGAGAGAGAGAGAGACATACATACATACATACATACACACAGGAAGACAGGTTGATAGATAATCAGCTAGACAGGCAGACAGACAGACAGACGGACAGACAAACAGATAGCTTAAGGTCATCTACTAATCCTGCGAAGGCATCTAGAAGAAGGGAGTCACGCCACCAGAGCTGCCACAGGCTTCGCTGGAGACAGACCCTACATCTTCCTTTGGAACACCACAGACCCACCTGGATCCGACCTGAACAGGCCTCTTCCAGACTTGCCCCGGGTGGGAGACCTACATCTTCCTTTGGAACGCCACAGACCCACCTGGATCCGACCTGAAGAAGCCTGTTGCAGACTTACCCCCGGGTGGCCATGGTGGACCTGAGACTGCTCATGACCCACAGTTCCTTGCAGATGCTGATGTAGGAGAAGCTCATGACGCTGAGGGGCAGGAGCAGCATCACGCCCAGCATGTACACCTCGTACAGCCTGGAGTGCACCACGTCCTCCCAGTTCTTCAGGCACCAGTAGGCGCGCCGGCGGATCCCCACCTCCTTGTGCACCTGAAGGAATCATCATCCTCATTAGTAATTCAATATTGTCATTGTCATCGTCATCGTCGTTGTTGAGTTGTAGGTTTACTGATGCGGCGTAAAATATAACAACACAGCATTTTCCAGAAAACATGTCTCCTGAAAAAATGCAGGGATACTGCAGTCTCCACGAAGAATGTAACAGCACAGCAATCTCCACAAAACTACAACGAATGCAGCAATCTCCACGAAAAATGTAACAATACAGCGACCTCTATGACAAATGTAAGAGTACAACAGTCTCCACGACAAATGTGAAGATACTGGATGTGACCTCTTGCACAGGAGCAATACAATAATGACATAAGGAAAAGAGCAACATCACGGATTTGACTACGGTGGCATGTGTGTGCAAGCTTAAAGATCTGCCCAACGATCCATCAACTCGCAGTCTGTGTGTTAAGTTACGATTTGAGAAAGGCCCTGGGGCAATCGTCAGTGATCTTTTAAACTTGATCTTCAAGATTCCAGACGTCAATTCGATTTGGTATTCCAAAATTGTTTCTGTCCCATATTCCAGATAGACTTTGTTAAAATGTGATTAACTTGACTTGAGAGAGAGAGAGAGAGAGAGAGAGAGAGAGAGAGAGAGAGAGAGAGAGAGAGAGAGAGAGAGAGAGAGAGAGAGTACAAAAATAAAAGCAGGCACACCAACCACACACTCTTCATATTTTTTTTTTAAACTTTCGCCTTTTATTCAGGCTTCATCAGACATCAGTACTGTATTGTACTGATGTCTGATGAAGCTTTTATAAAAGCCAAAAGTTATTAAAAAAAAACAAGAAGAGTGTGTGGTTGGTGTGCCTGCTTTTATTTTCATACTCTGTGACTGGCCAGTTTCAGGATTGGCGGTGCCCCCATGCATCACTGAGTGGTGTGAAGCATATTGTGGGGTTTTATCTTCATTACACACACACACACACACACACACACACACACACACACACACACACACACACACACACACACACACACACACACACACACACACACACACACACACATATATATATATATATATATATATATGTATGTATGTATGTATGTATGTGTGTGTAACAAACTAATGAATTCCAAGAGTAAGTAGCTAAGCACCATTCCAGCAATTTTCAGAGCAGCTTGGTGTTGCAATGACTGCAAGAAATATTGAACTATAAACAAAGCTTGCTTATCATTCAATATTTCTTGCAGTCATTGCAACACCAAGCTGCTATGAAAATTGCTGGAATGATGCTCAGTTACTTACCCTTGGAATTTTTTTTAGCTTATTATAATTCAGTCCCTTGCGGATTCATTACAAGAACTGGCCCTCAGCACCTGTGTAGTAAGATGCTATCTATTGTATTTTGTACTTTTCACAAGAGAATGTAGTTTATGTTGTTGTTTCATAATTTTCTTTTGCTTCTTAGGTGGGGACCTTTGTTTGTTTGTTTTTTTAAATTCAACAACATACTGTGGTACCAAACACCAGCCTTTTCCTGCGAGAGCATTCTGCTTAAAATTTAAAAGGCACAGGAGTCAAGTTGGGATTTTTCGAGGTCACTGAGGAGAAACAATCAGATTTAGAAATACCCGGTATACGACCAGGAGTCTTAATATGTCAGCCTAGTGATTTTTTTCACCTTTGGAGATTGTTTCCACTTGGAGACTATAAGCTTGTGGAAGGCTCATTTTGAGAAGCATTTACCACTTTCCGTTCAGCCACTCAAGCACGTACTGTTAGCTGGGCAGAATAATCTACTACTGCAGATATGAAAGCTTATCTCCACCTATCCTTTCAATTTAAGACATAAGAGCAAGCTTTGTTTATAATTCTCTCTTTACACATGTATACATACAGACACACACGAGCAAAATTTCTTTATCTGTGTTTCTCTGTCAGTCTGCCTGCACGTCTCTTTCTCTGTCTGTACCTCACTCTCTGTGTGTCTCTCTATCTTTCTTCTCTCTCTCGGTGTCTGTTATTCTTTCTTCTCTTTCTTGGGTGTCTATCTATCTTTCTTCTCTCTCAGTGTCTGTCTATCTTTCTTCTCTCTCTCTCTCTCCATGTCTATCTTTCTTCTCTCTCTCGGTGTCTGTCCATCTTTCTTTTCTCTCTCAGTGTCTAATCTTTCTTCTCTCTCTCAGTGTCTGTCTATATTCTTTCTCTCTCTCAGTGTCTGTCTATCTTTCTTCTCTCTCTCTCTGTGACTCTCTATATTTTTCTTCTCTCGGTGTCTGTCTGTCCCCTCTCTCTCCTTTTTCTTCTTGGTCTGTCTGTGACCGTGTGTCTCTCTTCCCCTCATTCTCTTTTACCTTTTGTCTGTCTCTCTCTTGCTCACCCTTTCTTTTTCTCCCTCCCTGTCGCTTGTGTGTTTGTTTCATTTCTTTTCCCCAATGCAGAACGGACAAACTCGCACGCACGCAGAGGTGGCGGACGTAGCGGTGCATTAAAAAAAAAAAGGATTGTGTCTGGTTTAAAACATCATCTTGTAAGACCAGAGAAAGTAAGAGAGAAGGGGTGGGGTGGGATAATGGGGGTGTGGACGGTAGAAGGGGTTGACGGACATAAGAAATGCGTCCCCCCCCCCCCCCCCCCACACACACACACAGTCATACAAAATTTCTTTTTCTGTGCTTCTCTGCCTGCCTGCCTGTATGTCTCTTTCTCTGTCTGTCTGTCTGTCTGTCCCTCTCTCTTTCTTTCTTCCTCTCCTTCTACTCCATCTCTCTCTCTCTCTCTCTCTCTCTCTCTTTCTTTTTCCCCTATCTCTCGTTTTCCCCCTCTGTCTCGTTCTCTCCCCCCCCCCCCTTCTCTCTTTCCCTGTGTGTGTGTGTGTGTGTGTGTGTGTGTGTGTGTGTGTGTGTGTGTGTGTGTGCTATTATGTTTCTCTTCCCCCATACCTAAGAGATAAACTCGCACGCACACAGACACAGAGTCGGAAGTAGCGGTTCCAAAAAGAATGGCATTGTGTGAGGTTAAAAACATATAAAGATATAATCTTTTAAGACAAGAGAAAGTAAGAGACGGGAAGGAGAGATGGAGAAAGGATGGGGATGGTGGGGGGGGGGGGGGGGGGGGAGAGAATGGGGTGTAGATGGAAGGAAGGGCTGACGGAAATGAGGATGGGAGCTTTTTCAACAAAAGAAGTTTTTGCTTTAATGGAGACAGTTATACACTTTTTGTTTTTCAGAGAGAGAGAGAGAGAGAGAGAGAGAGAGAGAGAGAGAGAGAGAGAGAGAGAGAGAGAGAGTATTTTCTGTGTTTTTATCTTTTAAGAGATCATGTTTTTGAATTAAAGAGAGATCGCAACCTCTATACTTTTTTCCCAGTCTGCTGCTGTGAAACTCTCACGGGCGCTGTCACCTGTCAAGTACATGCATTTTTGCACTCAAGCGTTCAGAGACACGTGCACATTACACGCACACACACACACACACACACACACACACACACACACACACACACACACACACACACACACACACACATGCACACAGGCAAACATCCCCTTCCCTAAGTGGGTAGTTACGCTCGAAAAGCTGGTGAATTATATAAGGGAAAAACTCAGGTCGTTAAGAGTGAGATAATCTCTCTCTCTCTCTCTCTCTCTCTCTCTCTCTCTCTCTCTCTCTCTCTCTCTCTCTCTCTCTCTTGCTGTCTGTCTGTCTGTCTCTGTCTCTCCACACACACACACACACACACACACACACACACACACACACACACACACACACACACACACACACACACTGCTTCTTTAAAATAATGTCTTCCTCTCTCAGTCTCTGTCTAAATGCACGAACACACACACACGCACACACACACGTTTTTCCTTTATATACGTCGGCACCACATCGGATTTAATTGAGGTTAAATTAAGAAAAACACCAAAAAGGCTGGGTTTGCCGTCTTGTACCACTGATAGCGTGCTCTGCTGACACAAAACAAAGATAGAGCTGCCCCTGAATTAAACCTTCGAGATCAAAAGTGAAAGAAGAGTATTAAACATGCTATACGACGTGGGAGTCCAGGCTATCAAAGGATTCCATGCCGATGCAGAAGACGGCATGGAATGGAAAGTTCAGGAGGCAGCAGGTGTGGCTTTCTCGTCTGAAGATCTTCTGCTGTCCAGGGTCCGTAGTTTCTTTACACTGTGTGAGCTATATGTCAAATAATTGTAGCTCTACGTTAAACAAACTACTTAAGAAATCGCTGCTATCACTGTTTTACAGCGGTACTGTTAACAGATTTTTAATTTTGTCTGAAACCACCTATGGCGATAAACATGTACTACACACACACACACACACACACACACACACACACACACACACACACACACACACGCACACACACACATACATACACACACGCGTGCGCGCGCGCGCGCAAAACGCACACTCCTAAATCCACAGAGAGAGAGAGAGAGAGAGAGAGAGAGAGAGAGAGAGAGAGAGAGAGAGAGAGAGAGAGAGAGAGAGAGAGAGAGAGAGAACAGGAATGTGTTATTGAGGGTAAAATCGATAAGCTCCAAGCTTTTTTTTCATCCCATGCCCTCATTAATAAAAGAAACAAACTATTAACCTGGATGAACTCCCTCGCTCTTCCATCTCCGTCTCAAGCCCCTTCATTACCACGACCCCTCGTTCAAACGAAAAAACAACAACAACAACAACAACAACAACAACAACAACAAAAACAGTTTAAAAGCAGTGCCCTCATAGTGAGGACAAATACATGAATAAACAGAAGTCATTAAGAAACGTAAGTGCACAAGCATTCATACATAAAAAAAAACGGGTTATTATAGCTTTTCCATTAACTATTTGTAATGTGATGTTCTGAAAGAAAATAAGCAACTTATTTTTTTCAAGTAGTCAAGGATCTCATTCCAGAATTTACCACCCGAATACGTAAACAAAAACATGAAAAAATCAACTGTGGGATGGGGAATGAGCATTGCATGTTTATTGCAACCGGTATTAAC
>JADBJO010003746.1:0-5000 GCA_016801955.1 Conus betulinus
ACTCTTTTCGATCTATATATATGATTTACCGCTACGCATTCGATGTGACTGCTGCGAATTATTTGCTGATGACAACTCTATGCATTCTAACCACCCTCGCTTGCAGGTTGTGACGTCCGATCTACAAGATAGTTTAAACAGTGCCGTCAAATGGACGGAAATCAATCACATTCTCTTAATGCAAAAAACAAAAACAAAAAACAAAAAAAAAAAAACAAACAAACCAAAAAAAAAAAACTACTAAATGCATGGTCATTACTAGCAGACAAAAACGTCAAAATATGCCTGCTGATTTATTTTAAATATTTGTTTCCAGTGAAAAAATTGAAGAAGTAAAAAAACAAAAGTTTTGGGTGTTGTCATTGATAACAAATTATCATGGTCCGATCACGTTGCTTACCTATTGCAAAAGAATATCCCCAAAAATATTCCAGTTATCAAGAATAAAGCATTTTCTGAATATGCATGCTAGAAAACAATTCTTTCACGCCTATATACAGTCGACTACAGACTATGCTTCTACTTTATGGGATTCAGCCAGCGCAAACATTCTGAAACCTTTAGCAAGATTGCATAGGCGCGCGATAAAGATTAGTTCTCTTAAAATCTAGTTCATTAACTCTAAACGATTATCTTTAAATATCCTTCCCCTAAGGCAAAAACTCAATTACAGTAAGGCTATATTTATGCACAAAGTGGTAAATGGAAATGCACCTCCCTCCATTGTAAACAGTTTTCCGGAAGAATGACAACAGGGACGTCCACAAGTTAATAATGCCTCTGCCCAGACTTGACTTTTACAAATCAAAGCCTAGTATACAGTGGTGGTGCGTATTGGAGCAATTTGCTTCCATTTCTGAAGAAATCTCAAGTTTTAATATTTTCAAAGAGCGCTTAAAAGGATATCTGCTCAGTAAGTTAAAGATATATTAAAAAAAAGACTGCACCAGTTGATTCCTAAATCAATAATCAATTAAAAGACTGAGTGAATAGAAATAAAATACTGCACGATTACAACAAGCGTATTAGACGGAAATCTTGCACGTGTCATTTGAAGCACAGCAATAATGGGTGAAGATATTTGAACATGTTTTACATGATGGTATCGCTTAATTGCATTTCGTTATTTGATGTATCGTGTGTATTCAAGTCTATTTGACTTCTTCCCCCTCCCCCCCCCCCCCCCCATGTATTTCCCCCCCCCCCCCCCCCCCCCCCCCCCCCCCCCCCCCCCCCCCCCCTACATGTATTTTCTTTTCCCCCCCCCCCCCCCCATCCCACCCACACCCATACCCCCGCTTCCTCTCTCTCTCTCTTTCTCTCTCTCTCTCCACTTCTCTCCATCCCCCCTCTCTCTCTTCACCCCGCCGCTTGCTATGTATGTGTGTTGCTTGTTTGCGAAAGTGCACAAGTGTTTAGATGGGTGCTTGGGGAGGGGCGTTTTCTGGGTGGGGATTGTTAAAGTGGAAGTGTGTTACGTTTCTTTGATGTTATTTTCATTTTCTGTATTTTCAAATTTGTTTGTGCTTGTTTGGTGTGTGTGTGTGTGTGTGTGTGTGTGTGTGTGTGTGTGTGTTTGGTTTGTTCATTTTTCATTTCGCGATTTTTTCCCCCTCTTGGGCGAGGGCTGGATGTAAAAAGCATGAACTTGCTTATCTATTACCTCCCAAAATAAAGAATTTGTCTTGTCTTGTCTTTGTCTCTCTCTCTGAGTGTGTGTGTGTGTGTGTGTGTGTGTGTGTGTGTGTGTGTGTGTGTGTGTGTGTGCGCGCGTGCGCGCGCTTGAAACCATCCTGCCACTTCCAGAAACAGTACACCGTATTCACAGTTTTTGAGACTGAAACGGATATGCAGTAATGCTACTGACTTTGAAAATGAAGCAGTGAAAATGTGTTCCTTTTTCACTTCCCGCCAATACCCAGAGAACATTGTTTATGAAGCACTTGAACGTGCACGCAAAGTTACACGCTCAGCAGCCCTCAGTTCAAGACCTTCTTAAAGACCATGACGACAGAATAGTTGCAGTGCTCTCACCTACCACCCACACAACCTTGCTGTTCGCAGTATTCTGCTTAGAAATTTCCATGTTTTGCAAAATGATCCAGTACTGAAAACTGCTTTCCCAAACGACAGTTGATTGCGTTTCGTAGAGACACAAACCTTCAAGACCTTCTTGTGAGAGCATCAGTCCAGCGTCCCTCCAGTGGCTTTTTTTCTTCTCCCGCAAATCAACCCTGCCACAAGGAGAACTGCACAACCTGCCCCTTCCCTCAATTCTGCCATCACTGTCACAGGCCCACTTGGAAAATTCACAATAAGATTTCTTTCTCCTGCCAGTCATCCAATTTGGTCCACATCATAACCTAAGGCCAAGTTGTTGAAACATGTCAGCTTTGTTCATTTTCAACTTTGTAGAACATTCAGATTGCTCTTCATTCACTTTCGATCTGATCTTTCACATCCTAAAAGGAAGACGGCGAGAATTCATGAGTAAAGCCAAGAGACTGCACAAAATAGGGGACTTTTAAACTTATACCTGTAAATGAATTATCGCATTAGGGAGGAGGAGGGAGGATCAGATGGATGTGGGGGAGAGCAGCTGTCCAAACAATCAACTGCATTCAATGGAGATAGACAGGAAGAATGGGAGAGAAGGCTGTGTAGAGAGAGGAGGTGGAAGGAGATGGTGTGTGTGTGTGTGTGTGTGTGTGTGCGTGCGTGCGTGTGTGCGTGTGCGTGCGTGCGTGTGTGTGTGTGTGTATGTATATGTGTGTGTGTGTGTGTGTGTGTGTGTGTGTGTGTTGATGTGTGTGCGCGCGCGCGCGTGCAATGTGTAGGTGTGTGGTGCCTGGGAGGCAGTAGGAAGGGGTCTGGGGGCAGACACATTTTCCTTTGTATTCCCCTTAGTTAAGCGCTTTCTGTCAAAAAAATAATTTCTTGAAATTTAATGGCATGGTATGATCCCTTGTCATGCAAGAACAGTGTTACCGTGGTGTGTTTGTGTGTGTGTTTTTTTTTTTGTGTGTGTGTGTGTTTTAATAACCAAACGGTCCTTGTCATTTTATGAAAACATTTGTTTGTATGGAAAGTGGTGTACGAAAGAAATTTCCAGCTCCTCTCTGTGAAAAAGAAAAGTTGGTTGTAACATAAATAATTGTCAATTTGGCATCAAAATAAATTAAACAGAAGAAAATAAAAAAAAAACAAAAAAAAAAAAAAAAAAAAAAAAAACAACAACCGAAAGGCTAAAAGAGCATGCAATCACATAAGAAGCGAAGCATTATTCGACAGAAACAGTGACTGAGAAACGTTTTACATATAAACCCCCAAAGGAAAAAAACTTTTTTTTTTTTTCTTAAATGGAAGAGAGTGGTAGGAAGCGAACAGAAATCTTTCACACTTTTTTTTATGCTGAGAGAGAGAGAGAGAGAGAGAGAGAGAGAGAGAGAGAGAGAGAGAGAGAGAGAGTACTTTCCTCCCAAATGTTGGGGATTACTTGGTGGAAGTACCCGTGCAAACAAAAGTTTAGAGTCCATCTGTTCAAACCTCACTTAATTTATAGACATTCCATTTTGAAGGAAGATCTTTCCGTTAAAAGATGCAGGAAGTACGCAAACTAAAAGATGCCAACTTGCGTTTAACAATCAAGTGTTTTCCCTACACTTTGAAGAAGTTCGTTTATATATTTAAGCACTTGCACAAAATATGCACCCTCTACCTTACCGGGGTTTCGTCAGGATTCTTCCCAAACCCTTCAATTGCAGCAGGTACTGGTCGAGTCTCTCACTAGATCTACTAATCTGTCAGTCAGTAGGATGGAAAAAGGCAGCCGACACCTAGGGAGTGGCAGTTAAAAGTTTCGGTGTACTGAACCTTCCTCAGTAAAAACCAAGGACTGACAATTCCAGGCAAATCACAACGCCTTTTTAATATTTCATACACACTCCGAATGCTCCTCACCTTGCATTCATTCATCAAAAAAGTGCACACAGTCAGTTCGTGGAGCTCTAAGTTCTTACCGTGCCAACCGTAAAAAGATTTCTCCAAACAGATTACATGCAAAACTGATTTATCAACACTCTGGTACAAACTCAGGCTCTCACTTCATTTTGTTCCGCGATATTTCAGAGCCTGTGGTCTAATAGTGTTCCAATGTCGTTTTGGCCTTGATGCCAGTTTCGCGCGCGCAAGTTGTCGATGAGCCATGACGCTGCTTCCCGTGGAGATCCGTTTAGCTAGATTACCTTTCGTACCTTCCTGTGGAAGAGCTTCTTATCATAAAAATGACACCGCCTCTGGTGGAAGACAATTCGGCAAGATTACCTTTTGTATTTTTCCTGTACAAGAGCTTCTTTCCATCAAAAATTTCATACCTGTCCTTGGTATTTGAGAGTGGGACGTGGTGATAGGGGATGGGGGATGGGTTGGGATGGGGGATACAAAAGCAAATCCTTAAAAGCTATTCCCCTGAAGTGGGATTTCATATGGGAATATATCACTTGGTCTTGTCTTCTGGTATTATTGCATCTCTCTGTAAACTATGAATTTGGTTGCAGATAAACGCACAAATCCGTGCACACACACACACACACACACACACACACACACACACACACACACACACAGAGAGAGAGAGAGAGAGAGAGAGAGAGAGAGAGAGAGAGAGAGAGAGAGAGAGAGCTGAAAGAAATGGGCTAATATTTGACAGAAAGATCTTGCACTGGAGCCACACAAAAGGAATTCTTTCCCAGTATGAACTGTTGAAGTTGTTTTGTTTTGTTTTGTTTTGTTTTTCCACCAGATAGGAAAAGCAGTAAAGGAGGTGTGAATGTGAATCCCTCTCGATTTGTTCCGTCAGTAACACTAAATGTGACAAGAGAGAGAGAGAGAGAGAGAGAGAGAGAGAGAGAGGGGGGGGGGGGTGGAGGCAGAGATCGAGTGCGTTGGGAGGGGGGGGGGGGGGGGGGGGTCAACTGCCTTTTTTTTTTCCCTCTGTCGAA